>SNQJ01S0032090.1:113744-150785 GCA_010110895.2 Picea sitchensis
GCATAGCCATCAGATTAGGGTTTAAGGTTAAATAAGGTTAAAAGATCATTAATTGTGCCCATTGTCAATAGGCACAATAAATTCAAGTTATTTAAATTTAAAATATTAAGTTGTGAAAATGACTTATAAACATAAGTATTTTACCAAGATTGATTGTACATGGAGGTGAGAGATCATTGTGCTAAGGCTCTCGGAGGAACTTTTAACTACTCATAAATTTATCGTAGGTACCATTTCTTTTTTTGTCGCGAAGAGCACAAAGAGACGCTTTGGTGAGCCCATGGTCCATGTCATTCAAGCATTTCACCTGTGTAACAACCGATGAGGTTGGTTCGGGCAAGAAACTCTTGGTGATTTGTTTTGGCACTTCTCGGTGTTGGATTTCGATTTCGTGAGTTACGTTGGAATCGCAATGGTGAAAATCATACAATCGGTTTGTTCAAAAGATGAAAATTTTACTTTGACGAACACAAAAAAGTTGCGCTCAAAGGCATTTTTTAATGGAAGTTTGGGTCTCGTTTTCGTTGTTCCATAGATGGCACAGGAACTGACGGAACTCAATTTAGGCGAAGATAATTGCGTGAACATTTATGGTGTACCGGTGCTTCTCACGCGAACTTCACTAGTGATAAATATGTGTGTAGGTGAGATTTAATGGAAACACGTCGGCACATCGGTCGAGTTCGAGGGAAAGTGGTTGATGTGTCGGTGAAGAAATCATTGGTGCACCAATGTGTAGGCGGGAGAAAAAATGCATTTTGGCACAGACCCCCTTCCCTCCTTGGGACTACGCGACCTCCCGGTCTTGGATCTTCAAACTCCTGAGTCAAATTGACTCTTCGGGCCTTCAACATACCTCGAATGCTCAATACACAGGTCCTTGTGTTACCTGCAGGGTCGAACTACCTATGCCTTTGCTTTTCGGCGCTCCTGACAATACCCAACTTCGTGAATACTAACTCATCGCTAGGCCTTCCTCTTAGGTGACCAAGGGCTATGACCGTGAGCCAACCCTTCGCGAATTCAAGCTTCGGAAATATCACGAGCTCTACTTTCAGCGCTTTTCGAAGCTCTCTTCTCTGAATTTCCACATTTATGTCATGTGTCTTCTTGGATTAGACGGCCCAACAATGTTTCGGGTTTCGCGAAACTCTTGTTCTCCTTACACACAAGCCTCCAAAGTTCTGACTTCCAGATTTCCCAATCCCCTGCCACGTGTCCTCTACACAACCAACGGTTGCAATTACTTCGCGAGTTCGCGACTCTGCCCTTACAATACCTCCAAACCTCTCGAACTAGGAAGCGCCGAAACAACTTACGACTAACCTCCACGTAGTTCTCCCAGATCTAACGGTCTGGAATTATTCACCTCCCTCCAGAACAGATCTCGTTCGTGGATTTTGTGAAACCTTTAGGATTCTCGTCCTTGAAGATTTCTCGATGCTCTCCCTCCAGAGCTTGTCTTCCTCATCTTTCTTCGTCCCTCGGAACACTTCCTTCGACACTTACTCGAAATTCCAACCTGTGCACACCCTGCAACAAGTTCTCTTCCACACTCAACTTCTCTTTGTGGATGATTTCGCACTCCTTGTGATTGTTCTCCAACTGCTTCTCTGTGACTAAAGTCACATTACTCCTCTTGAGCTTACGAGTCTGAAATTTTTTCACGCACTCCTTGTAGATGCCTATGCATTCCTTGCATACATAAGTTCATGCTATCTATTCTGAGTTATGACTCGAAACAGACTCTATCAACGCACTCCTTGCGGACACTATGCACTCCTTGCACTTGCTCGTAGAAGAGAAACAATTCAAACTTACTTAAACATCACATATTCATACATCTCGCCATGTAAATATATGCATAAATACAAGAACAAGAAATAACAGAGAATTGAAAATAAAACAGAAAGTCTACCATTCACTCATTCAGATAGACGCATCAACACCACACATTTTTGGGACAATGTTCCTCTGTTATATTCATTCAACTGGAAATTACATACATTCATACACTGCTTCTCAGTAGCTCTCAGCTCTTTGCTACAACTGAAATCTATACTATAAATTCAGCGGCCCATCAACAACAACCTCTACTGGGTAAAAATACAAGGCTTTATATAGGGGGGCTCTTCGAGTCTTTTAGTCCAACTATTCTAAAGATATCTTATCAAATTAAAAGTTATCAAGTACTTAATATTTATTACAATAAATATTCGTGACAGACAGATCAAATCGAACACATCGAATATGTACTGCACTTAGCTACATTAAAATAAAATGCATTCTCTCTTGTCTTCATGAGTTATCCATCTCTTCAACATTTAAAGATGTTCCTTAATTGCAACTATTTTCAAAATATTTGTGTGATATGCATAACTCAAAATTTAAATGTCTTCAAAAATGTGCGCTAGTGTGCCTAGTTGTCCTTCGCTTTATGTTTTGTTAGTGATGCTCCTGCATCATACTCCTTTGGCTGAAAAATTCATGGACTCTTGTCCATGAGCTCCTCCACCGAATTTCCATGCTTCTAGACATCCGCTTCTTTGACCCAACTGGCATCTTCTACTGGTTGTCCTTTCCACTTCACCAAATATTCAAAATACGTTTTCCTTTTGGTCTTCTTACCAATTCCCTGATCTATGATCTTCTCCATCTGTGGGTTCTCTGCTACAGGTAATTGTTTCTCCCACTGGATCTTATTTTGATCTTTGGATCCTCTGGCTCCATCTCCCTTGTATGGATACAGGTCTGCAATGTTGAATATGGGCGATCTACCCACATCTTCTGGCAGCTCTATCTCATAAGCATTCTCCCCAAATCTTCTTAGGATTTTACACGATCCTATCTTTTTCAGTTTCAACTTGTTTTATGTTCCCCTCAGAAACCTCTCATTTCTAAGATGTGCTAGAACTTGATCCCCAACTTCAAATTCAAGTTTCCTTCTGTGTTGATCAGCTCTGCATTTGTATTCATTGTTGCTCTTCTTCAACTGCTCCTTGATCTGATTATGAAGTTCCTACATTTCTGCAACGAAGTCTTCAGCTCCAGCGCTCTTAAATTCACTCTGCTCCAGATCTCTCAACTCTAACACTCCCCTCGAATTCATTCCATACACTATCTAAAATGGACTTTTCCTAGTGCTTCTGTTCACTAAGTCATTGTATGCAAATTCTGCTTGTGCTAGAATTTGATCCCACTGACTATGGTGTTTAGTGACCAAACTCCTCAGAAAATCTCCTAAACTTCGATTCACCACCTCATTCTATCCATTTGTTTGAGGATGATATGCACAACTAAAGGACAATTTTTCCCCCGACTTCTTCCACAATGTCCTCCAGAAAAGACCAACAAATTTGGTATCCCTTTCTGAAACTATACTCTTGGGCAATCCATGGAGTCTCACAATCTCTTTGAAAAACAAGTTAGCAATATGTGTTGCATCACTAGTCTTCTGGCATGAGATAAAGTGTGCCATCTTTGAAAATCTATCAACTACCACAAATATGGAATCACTTCATCTTTGTGTTCTTGAAAATCCTAATACAAAATCCATCCTTATTACATCCCAAGGCCTCTCTGGAATAGGCAATGGTTGATACAATCCATTATTTTTCTTCTTTCCCTTGGCATACTGAAAAATCTTACACTTGTTCACAAACCTCTTCACCTCTGCTCTCATACCTTGACAATAATATAAACCATTCAACTGAGAAAAAAAAAATTCATGGCCGAAATGTTTAGCTAGACCTCTGTTATGTTTTTCCTTCAGCAAATTTTCCCTCATCGAACACTTTGGTATGCACAATTGGCATCCCTTGAACAGAAACCCATCCTGAATCAGATATTCAGTCCACTGGATTCTATCTCTGAGTACAGGATTTGCACATGCTTCATATGCCTCCCCGAAATTTGGATCATTGTGATACATTTCCTTCAGGGGATCAAACCCCGAGGTCTTGACCTAAAATTCCTGCAGAGTTAGACATCTCCTCCTCAATGCATCAGCAACCTTGTTATCATTACCAGAAATATGTTTAATGACAAAAGTGAAATTCTGCATAAACTATATTCACTTGGCATGTCTCTGGTTTAACTTCTCTTGTATGGTTATGAATTGCAAAGCTTGATTATCGCTATACAAAACAAACTCCTTTGGAACGAGATAGTGCCTCCATTTCTTTAAGACTTGAATTATGGCATAAAACTCGTTATCATATGTGGAGTACTTCATTTTAGCATCGTTCAACTTCTCATTGAAATACGCAATAGGTCTATTATCTTGGCTTAAGACCACTCCAATTGCAACTCCACCCGCATCACATATTACCTTAAATGTCTTTCTGAAATCTGGTAATACCAAAATCGATTGCTCCGTTATCTTCTCCTTCAATATGTTGAAGCTCTTCTCGACCTCTTCTTTCCATTTGAAAGACTTGTGTCTTTTCTTCACTGTGTCCATCATTTGAGCACTAATCCCGCTAAAATCTCTAATGAACTTCCGATAAAAAAATTCCAATCCATGGAAGCTTCTTACTTCGAAGACATTCCTCGGTGACGGTCATTCTCTTATTGCTTTCACCTTTTCGGGATCCATCTTCAATTCATTTGAAGAAATCACAAAACCCAAATATATGAGTTATGTCTTCATGAAAGGAGACTTTTTCAAATTAATCAACAATTTCTCTTGTTGCAGCCTCCTCATCACCAATGTCAAATGTCTCAAGTGCTCCTCTTTAGTATTGCTAAAGACCAGTATATCATCCAGATATACAATCACAAACTTACCAATGAAATCTTTCAACACTTCATTCATCAGTCTCATAAAAGTACTCGGGGCATTTGTTAAGCCAAACGGCATAACAAACCATTCATACAACCCCTTGTTTGTCTTGAATGTTGTTTTCCACTCATCACCTTCTCTCATCCTTTTCTGGTGATATCCACTTTTCAAATCTATCTTTGAAAAATAGTTCACTCCACTCAAACAATCCATCAAATCATCCATCTTCTACAATGGAAATATGTACCTAATGGTGATTTTATTTATGGCTCTTGAGTCTTTACACATTCTCCATCCTCCATCCTTCTTTGGACTCAATAGAGTTGGTATTTCACATGGACTCAAGATTTCTCTAACCAATCCTTTGTCTAACAGATCACGAACCTGTCTTTTCACCTCCTCATTCTCTTGAGGTGTCAACCTGTACATTGTTTTGTTCAGCAGGCTTGCTCCTGGTATCAAATCAATGTGAGGATTGATACTTCTAATAGGTGGTAATGAGTTTGGCAACTCATCCACTACTATGTCAGAAAAATTCTCTAACAGTTCCTAAATTTCCTCAGGCAAATATTCCACATAAGTACTCGTAAGGATAACTCTCGGCTTCCTCACTACAGCAAACTACATCTCATGTTCCTTCTTAACTTCATTCAGGAGTTCCTTCCCACTCATGAGAAGTATGCTCGTGCTAGCTTCATTCTTCACTCTCTTCTCTTCAATTGGCAACAACATGTGTGTCCTACCATTCTTCTCCAAGGTATAAGTATTTCTTCTCCCATATTGAATGATATTCCTATCATACTGCCATGGTCTTCCCAACAAAACATGACATGCATCCATGGGAATCACATCACATAGAATTTCATTTATATATCCTCCTATCTTAAATTCAACCAGGCATTGTTTAGTTACTGTTACCTGGTGACATTTTTGCAACCATGAGACTTTGTACAGCGTCGGATGTGCATTCGTCTCCAGCTCTAACTTCTCCACCATCTCTGTGGATACTAAGTTATCAGTGCTCCCACTGTCAATTATTACCTTGCAAACTTTGTCCTTAGTATTGCAAGTTGTTCTGAATAAATTGTTCCTCTGCAGTGGCTTTTCAATCTTTGGCTTTGACTTTAAGAGAACTTTCTTCATCATCAAATATCTCCCATATTCTGTGCCTTAGGCCTCTACATCCCGCTTTTACGCTTCTTAAATATGAGCTTCACCTCCTTCTTTCTTCCTCTCGATACATTCCCAAGACATGTGTCCTACCTTTCCATAGGCATAACACTTTATCTCACCTCCTCTACCTCTTCCTCTTCCTCTAGGGAAAGAGTTTCTACCACCACTCTGCCTTCCTCAGGAACTTCCTCCTCTCTCAGAGTGACTATGTGGCTTCTCTGTCTCACCCTTGGGCTTTGGTGTCTTGTCATGGGCAACTCCTTTTCCTATGTTTAAGATTATACCTTTGTTTTGTTGACTCTGCTTCTTGGCCAACTTCTCTTCCGCTTTCAGCGCAATTTGATATGCATCCTCTACTATATTTACTGTCATCATGTTGATATCATTCTGGATTTCATATATCATGTCGTTAATGTAACTGGAAACTTTTTCCTCATCTCTCTCTTTATGTTCAGTCTGTAGAACTCCTCTGTGTACTCCTTCATAATCATTCCTTTCTGTCTTAAGTTCTGCAATCTCCTGAACAGATTTATCTGGTAATCCTTGGATATGAATTCCGCCTTTAGCTTGGCTACCATTCGATCCCAACTCTTAATCTTTTGTTTGCCTTTTCTTCTCCTGTCAGCCTGTAGTTCATCCCACCATAGCATTGCATGTCCTTTCAACCTAGTGACAACATGTTTTACCTTCTTCTCCTCATTGACATCCTCATAGTCGAAATACTTGTCCATTGCTCATATCCAATCAAGAAATTCTTCGACGTCCAAAATTCCCTCATACATCGGGACATCTATATTCTATTTTGCTCCCAACTTGACAACCAATTTCAGCAAGCGTTCTTCCGCAGGATCCTCCGCTACAGCTTCTTTGACTTCCACTTCTTCAATTTCTTCACTACTGACGTCTCCAGCATCAGGTTCTCTCCTTTGTGTTGTTTCCATGGCATCCATCCTTGCACGCAGTTCTCTCATCTCTCTTTCCATAGCTCGATTTTCTAAGGATGGCTCTAAAAGTCTTCTAGGCGGCATTGTGCTAATGTATCTGATACCTCTCGTCGATATTAGCCTACTTCTCTTTCTACAAAAATCAATTATGTATCCACTCTGATACCACTCTGGCGTAGACCCCCTTCCCTCCTTGGGACTACGTGACCTCCCGGTCTTGGATCTTCAAACTCCTGAATCGAATTGACTCTTCGGGCCTTCAACATACCCAGATTGCTCAATACACAGGTCCCTTTTGTGTTACCCACAGGTTCGAACTACCCGTGCCTTCACTTTTCAATGCTCCTGGCAAAACCCAACTTCGTGAATACTAACTCAGTGCTAGGCCTTCCTCTTAGGTGACCAAGGGCTATGACTGTGGGCCAAACCTTTGCGAATTCGGGCTTTGGAAATATCATGAGCTCTACTTTCATCTCTTCCTGAAGTGCTCTTCTCCGAATTTCTGGATTTATGTTGTGTGTCTTCTTGGATTTGACAACCCAACAATGTTTTGGGTTTCGCGAAACTCTTTTTCTCCTTACACACAAGCCTCCAGACTTTCGACTTCTGAATTTCCCAATCCATTGTCGTGTGTCCTCTACACAGCCAACGATTGTGATTTCTTCATGACTTCATGAGTTCGCGACTCTTCCCTTACAATACCTCCAAACCTATCGAACTACGAAGTGTCGAAACACCTTACGGCTAACCTCCGTGTAGTTCTCCCAGATCTGGCAGCCTGGAATTATTCACCTCCCTCCAGAATGGATCTCATTCATGAATTTTGTGAAACCTTAAGGATTCTCCTCCTTGAATATTTATCGTTGCTCTCCCTCCTAATCTTGTCTTCCTCAACTTTCTAAATGCCTCCTTTGACACTTAGTCAAAATTACAGCCTATGCACGCCCTGCAACAGGTTGTCTTCCACACTCAACTTCTCTTTGTGGATTATTTTGCACTCCTTGTGATTGTTCTCCAACTTCTTCTCTACGACTAAAGTCACGCTACTCCTCCTGAGATTACGAGTCTGAAACTCTTTCACGCACTCCTTGTAGATGCCTATGCACTCCTTGCATACATAAGTTCACGCTATCTCTTCTGAGATATGAGTCAAAACAAACTATGTCAACGCACTCCTTGCAAACACTATGCACTCCTTGTACTTTCTCGTAGAAGACAAACAATTGAAACTTACTTAAACATCATAGATTCATACATCTCGACATGTACATGTATGCATAAATACAAGAACAAGAAATAACAGAGAATTGAAAATAAAACAGAAAGTATACCATTCACTCATTCATATAGACGCATCAACACCACACATTTGGGACAATGTTCCTTTGTTATATTCATTCAACTGGAAATTACATACATTCATACATTTCTTCTCGGTAGCTCTCATCTCTCTACTACAATGGAAATATATACAATAGATTCAGCAGCCCATCAACAACAACCTCTACTAGGTAACAATATAAGGCTTTATAAAAGGGGGTTCTTCGAGTCCTTCCCTCCAACTATTCTAAAGCTATCTTATCAAATTAAAAGCTATCAACTACTTAATATTTATTACAATAAATATTTGTGACAGACAGATCAGATCGAACACATTGAATCTGTACTGCATTTGTCTACATTAAAAGAAAATGCATTCTCCGATGTCTTCATGAGTTATCCAACTCTTCAGCATTTAAATATGTTCTTTAGTTGCAACTCTTTTCAAAATATTTGTGTGATATGCATTCCTCAAAATGTAAATGTATTCAAAAATGTGCTCTAGTGTGCCTAGATGTCCTTCGCTTTATGCTTTGATGGTGATGCTCTTGCATCACATTCATCGGTACGTTATGTATTGGCTAAGGAAGAGGGAACTTGTTGAAGTGGGGATCGATAAATCGAAGTGATTTAAAGATAAACTACAAATGGTAAGGTGGGAAGAGTGGGAGGAAAAATTTGGGCTTAGCCACTTGCATGAGAGAGAGGGGGAGAGGGTTTCGGTAGGAATATTTCAAGGGGGGGAAGTTTCTTCTCTTAGAGAGACGGTAAGAAAATAAAATTGAGAGGTTGTTGTGAGCACACAATAGGTTGTTACATTCCCCCTCCCCTACAATTGTGCATCGTCCTCGATGCACACTATGTCGATACACACACACACATTCACATCACAATACTTAGAAATAAAGTTCTGCAATTTCACAACCCCGGTAGTAGTACCAACCAAAATCTCCTATTCTTCTCAACACGCTGACCCAAGGAATGTACCCCCTTCACTATTTTCAGTTCATTGGGTTGTACCATTATTTTTTCAAGACCCCAGCGTAGGTTGACTAGGAATTTGAGATGTGGTTATGGAACTCTATTTGCTCAAAATGGAGTTTTGCATTATGTTTTCTTCAAAATTGACAAAAAAATGTGGGTATTCATCCTGCTTGTTTTCTTTTTGATCCCATGTTGTATCTTAAGGACCATAGCAGGTCCATTGAACCTTGACCATCCCTATGGATTTATTCTTGAACACTTTGAATTTTCATTCCATGATGCGTATTGGTTCCACCCGAAAATCCCCTTTGTGTTCCACCTAGATAATAGTCTAATCAATTATGTGGTTAGGGTCTGGCACATATTTATTTAATAATGACACATGAAATACATTAATCACTCTCATGGATGCAGACGATGCTAGCATGTATGCAATTGGCCCTATCTTTTATAAGATCTCAAAAGGTCCACAATAGCTTTCTTCCAACTTTGGGCAACTTCCTAATATTAGTGAACTTCTATTTGCTTTCACTTTCAAAAATGCATGCTCGCACACTTTAAAATATCTAAATAATATGTTATTGTCTACATAAATTTTCTACCTATCCTAAGAAGCCTTGAAATTCTACTTGATCTTTGTCATTTTCTCTTCCATTTCCTTCAACAAATATGGCCCAATAACTTCTCTATCCATTGGATTATCCCAACACACTAGTGTGTTACACTTCTTGCCATACAATGATTCAAACAAACTCATTTTTAATGAAGCTTGATACCCATTATTGTAAGCAGATTCAACTAAATGAATATAATCTTCCCACTTTGATGGTTGGTCCATTACATACATTTTGAACATGTCCTCAATTATTATGTTAGTCCTCCCTATTTTCCCATCTAACTCTTGGTGATACGTTGTATTGAGATTTAAATTTGTTACAAACCCTTTGAATAAGCCTTTCCAAAAAATTGATGTAAACTTGGGATCTCTATCTGAATCAATTATCTTCAGCACTCCATGTAACCTGGAAACTTCCTTCATGTAGATCTCAACAATGTTTGTTTCCTTGTGTGTAGTCTTTACTAGAATAAAATGTGTTGTCTTAGTTAATTTATCTGACACTACCATGATGGAATCATGTTGCTTCATTGTTCTGGGTAGCTTAGTAATAAAATCTATTGTGACTACTTCCCACTTCCATTCTAGAATGGGAAATGGTTGTAACAACCTTGTTGGATGTCTATGTTTGGTCTTCACCTTCTNCATGCTCGCACACTTTAAAATATCTAAATAATATGTTATTGTCTACATAAATTTTCTACCTATCCTAAGAAGCCTTGAAATTCTACTTGATCTTTGTCATTTTCTCTTCCATTTCCTTCAACAAATATGGCCCAATAACTTCTCTATCCATTGGATTATCCCAACACACTAGTGTGTTACACTTCTTGCCATACAATGATTCAAACAAACTCATTTTTAATGAAGCTTGATACCCATTATTGTAAGCAGATTCAACTAAATGAATATAATCTTCCCACTTTGATGGTTGGTCCATTACATACATTTTGAACATGTCCTCAATTATTATGTTAGTCCTCCCTATTTTCCCATCTAACTCTTGGTGATACGTTGTATTGAGATTTAAATTTGTTACAAACCCTTTGAATAAGCCTTTCCAAAAAATTGATGTAAACTTGGGATCTCTATCTGAATCAATTATCTTCAGCACTCCATGTAACCTGGAAACTTCCTTCATGTAGATCTCAACAATGTTTGTTTCCTTGTGTGTAGTCTTTACTAGAATAAAATGTGTTGTCTTAGTTAATTTATCTGACACTACCATGATGGAATCATGTTGCTTCATTGTTCTGGGTAGCTTAGTAATAAAATCTATTGTGACTACTTCCCACTTCCATTCTAGAATGGGAAATGGTTGTAACAACCTTGTTGGATGTCTATGTTTGGTCTTCACCTTCTAGCACTCTAGACATTTAGCTATGTAATTAGCCACTTCTTTCTTCATTTCAGGCCAAAAATATTGGTTTCTTACAGCTGCAATTGTTTCCTGATATCATGGGTGCCCAGCATATGGCACATTGTGCATTTCCCTCATCGTTGTATTTTTCATATCATTGGAATTCTTCACATATACTTTGTCTTTGTACATGAGAACATGATAATTCTATTTTCTTTTAGCTCAAAGTCTTCAAAATTTGTGCTGAAAATTACCTTGTTGTAATCTTTCTTTTATTTTCAAATAGTATTGATTTGAATATGAAACCCCTAAAATTTTATCTTTTAAATCTTTGTTGTACATGCTAATGGTTTCAATATGCATTTCATGAGCTCTTCTATTGAGTGCATCAGCCACCTGATTTTCCTTGTCTTTTATGTGTTCAATTTCAAAGTCATACTCACTAAGAAAATTCCATCTATCTAGTTTGTTTGGTGTTTAATGTGGGTTGTCCAAACAAATGTTTCAGACCACAGTGGTATGTCCTTAGCTCAAATTTCCTCCCCATGAGGTAATGTCTCCACATTTTTAATGCATGAATAATGGCTACTAATTCTAGATCATGGGTGGTATAATTCTTCTCATGCTCTTTTAATTTTCTAGACTCATAGCATACCACATGATTTTTTTCTCTGATCTAGGTGGATATTGATGGCCACCCACCTATTCCACTGGCTCAAAATACAGTTTCCCACCTTCATATTTTTCCTATGGTTTTTCGAGTCCTGAACTTTCGGGTCCATTTTGAGTCCCTAAATGACGTTTTTTTGGCACAGCAGCGCCTAGCATGTAGCTAAAGATAGATGTTAGGCTTAAAAAAATGTGTACTTCTCGACTAGACCTTTTCGATGGTATATCGAGCACCCCAAATAGAGATCATTTGAAAAATGTACGCCCTCGAGAAGTTAGCGTGTCAACTACCCCCATTAGGGCCCATAAACCTTTTGGCATTTCATCTTCTGAGGTTAGGGTTTTGGATGTTTAAGGTTTTCTCATTAATGTTTTATGTTTACAATTCCTTTAGAGCCTCATTGTAAATATATTCTTGTGAATGAGTGTAGCAGTCACATATCTTCTCAGAGATAAGTTGCCACCATTCTAGCGAGTTCGTTTCACTCTGTATTTTTACAGTTTCTGCATATTTCATTCTTTAATAGAAATTGAGTATTATTTTATCTATGTGTTTCTTGAAATATCTCTATGTGTTTATTTGTTACATATCTACCTTCAATTCATTCTCAGCATAATATGGATCAGTGGCATCAGAGCATTTTTTTCCTTGTCATTTCTTAGTTCATGTCCCCAAAGAGGTCAAGGTGTAGAGAGTTGTGTCTTGAGTTAATTTCTCTTGAGAACAACCGCTCTCTCCACCCCAAGTGGCCTCCCATGGTGGAAGAAATGAGAGATGAGGGAACAGGACATCCTATCAAGTTGTTTCTCACGGAATCCCTCACACAACAGAGGAACAAGATGGTGGATAATTTTTCCCTAATCGTTTGACAGTTGCCGACAACAATAGATGCATCTTCATCAAACGGCCACTTTGGAGGCGCTTTCCCCTTAAATGTACAAGTTAATTTTGATATTCTCGTATTTGAAGGTCAAATAGATGTCGATGCTTTGGAAAAGTGCTTAAATCTACTAGAAGGTTATTTCTTTGTCCACAATATTTCCAATAGGGAAAAAATCACCTTTGTGTTATGTTGTATCAGGGATCAACACCTTCCCTTTTCTTGCATGCTTGCTCATAAAGAGTTTTCTTCAAGAAAATGGGACCTCTCCTTTATGACATGAGAGATTCTTGGCCTACTAAGGAGATGTCTTGACTTCTTGATCTTTGTTAAAATATTATCATCCCTCTCTGATCAAGTTGCTTTATTTTTCAAGCATGATTTGGTTTAATTCAGTTTGACACTTAGAAAATTTTCAAGAATCATTTTTGGGTTGGACCACAGAAGTTATCCTTAACTCCTTCGATACATACTAAGGGATTTCTTATAAAGTCCTTCAATACATCAGAGATATTCCTATGAAGTTTGTTGATACTCAAAGTCCATCCTCGACCAAGTTGATAATAACTCCTCTGATGCGACTAGAAGATTTCCCCTAATATCCTTCTATACACAAACAAATTTATTGGTAGACTTCCTATTATATGCTCTGGTACATACCGGAGGATTTCCCACCAATGTTGTCATCATACAAAACTGTGCCACTAGAGGATTTCCTCTCAACACCTCTGGTGCATACCAGAGATCTTTCCACCAACTCATCTGGTATGACCGAACCACTTCCAAACTCTGGCTCAGGTAGAGTAATACCTTTAACGTCGGTCAAGTTCATCCCAACCAAGGTTGTTGGGAGCAGAGAGAGGAATCGGGAAGCAGGAGCGGGAGAGTCAATTTTCAAAAATTTCCGGGAGAGGGAGTCAATTTTCAAAAATTTCCGAGAGCGAGAACGCTTTCAGGAGCTTTTTTATATAATACATCTAATATATATATATATATATATATATATATATATATATATATATATATATTGATGTATATATTTAAAAAACATGTAGAATGTTGAATCAATTGCAAAAAACATGAAGACATAGATATAAGATCACTTAACTAATGGATTAGTGATGAATCATGATCATTAAAGCATCAACAGTCAACCATTTAGTACACATATAACATCAATCATAAACATTTGTCATGAATATATTGTAAAAGACATCAACCACAAAATTAGACTCTAGACTCTAGACTTTGGAGCATCATATTCATTACCAAAGAGTTGTAAGATTCATTGAATAGTTCAAACTTCAAACTTCAAAACTTCAAAATTCAAATTTCAAACTTCAAAATTCAAAGGTAAATTGTCATATAATGTTCAAATTCAAACTTCATAACTTCATAAATTCATTTTTTACAGAATAAGCCATAATAAAGAGTCAAGACTCAAGACAAAGTACTAAGTTCTAGAATATAGAGACTACTTCTAAACAGGAAACAAAAAAAGAGATATAGTATATAGTAGCAAGTACTAAGTACTATTCTCTAAGTTTTCATCTTACCACGAGAAAATTCTAGTTTCTTATCCCATGATCTTTGAAGAGAAGTAGGAACAGGTGGAATTGATCGTGGAACACGAACAATAGCTGAATGGCCCCCACGTGACAATAGACGGTGTGAAGATAAAGGTAAAATTGTTGAATTTGGAACACCGCTAGTGGATGGGGGTGGAATATCTCCTCCAAGAATATGATCACCATCACGATCACCCAAAAGTTCCTCTTCCAAGCATTCTAAAACAATTGCTCCATCCTCCATATTAGTCCCCTTTGGATTGTTGTCCCAATTCATATCTCTTTAAAAGTTATATAAAGCACTCTCCTCCCCTACATCACAATAATGTGACAACAACCTCAAGTTGTAATGCACATAAACCAAGCTTTCATCCTGGTCTGCATTCAACATGTTTCTCTTTACACTATGGATGAAGCTATAGGTGGTCCAACACCTCTCTGCAGAAGAGGTGTTAACAACTTGAGAAAGCACCTTTACCACCAATTTATGCAAATTTTTGGCAAAGGAGCCATACATGTTCCACCATTCAATAGAACCCATCCTATATCAATATCTGGTTGCATGCAAGTTACCAAAGACTCCATGCTCACTGATGTATTTTCTCAATTCGCTTCATACTTGAGCACACTCCTCTTCATCGAGTACCAACTTGTCCAATGCAAGCATATATACATTTTTTACCGCTGGATCTGTGTGTGGTTTTCTCCTTTCCCCACCCCTAGGTGTTGGTTGGGACAACAAAGATGAAGAATAATATTTTGGGGTAAGTACATATGCCAGGGCATGGAATGGAACATTCAAATTATCCCACCTTTTGACCACATGTTTATGGATATGATCATACAAGATCACATCCCTTGGCTGAGCAATGTCTTTTATTTGGCCTAGCATGTTTTCCATCTTCTCATACACCTCTCCAATCACTGGTTGATCTATATTTGCAAACAGAATCATACTATAAATGGGTTTGGTGAACTACAGAATATACTGAACATGTTGCCAAAAATGGCCATCAAGAAATGTGTTCTCCACCTCCCGAAAGTCACTTCTCTCAGATGCATATGTAACCATGTCTTTTAGATCCTACCATGAATCACTCAAGGCCATACTAGAAAATTCCTCTCTTACCTTCAATAGGTGCCTGAAGGTGAGATAATAGCTAGAAAATTTGGTCTTTGCAATCTTTAGTAACTCCAACTTGGAGTGATTGTGAAAAATGAAGTGGGCCATGCTATGATTGGTAATAAATCGTATCATCTTCTTCCCTCTCTTGTATAAAGCACCAATCCATCTATAATCATGGTCCTTCATTTTAATGATATCATGCATCAAAAGGTTCATTGTGTCAACCAAACACCCCAACCAAAATATATTGGGGTACCTATCGTCAATTATTTCTCTAATGGTTTTAATCAAGGCCTCTACAATATTAATACATGTCTTGTAGCGATCTGAGTAGTCATGGGATGAAAGGAAGATCACACCACTAGAAGACACACCAAGAATATTTATCAATGGCCTACCTTTCATATTTGTCCAACCATCAGATACAATTGATACCCCATGTCGGTTGGTTCCAATTATTTGTAAAATTTCCTAGAGCACCTTGGATTTTGGCTCTTTCCATGTCAAGTCCCAAGGTTCTATCTTTGTCATACCCAGGGCTCCTATGTATGTTAGGGGATCCATTGATGGTTTGGACCATTTCATGTCAATATGGTGAGCGAAGAACATTGAATGGTATACCACATGCATAGATAAACTTGAAAATTTTTGCATCCACATCATCTCTACAACCTTGGTCAGGGAAATCTGATAGTGTTGTACATGAAGGCAAAGGAGAGAATGCACTACCATGGGCGGATGCAGCTCAACCACTAAACATTATTTGTGTATTATAATGTTCAACCTTTGGTTTTTTGGCTTTGTTTTGTGCTACCTCCTCTTTCCTTTGGTATTTGAGTCTTTCTTCAGGATCCACTTTCACACAGGTTTCAATTCCTATACTCTTACCTTCATCCCAATACATATTCCCACATAGGTGATTTCTCACATGGGTATAGGAACCTATGTATTCTATATGATAATGGTGGCATATAAATTTTCATGTTCCACCCCCTTTCCCTCCAGTAAGCTTTGTGACATACTTCCACAGAGGTGTGTTCCTCTCTTTAACTTTTTGGGGATCATGATCATCATTGTCATTTTCATTGTCTTCATCCCCTTCCATTCCTTCTTCCTCTCCTTGGTATGTGATGTCCACTTCTATTTCATCCTCACTACCATGGGTATTTTCGATGTGAACTTCCCACCACCATCATTATAACAAAAAATGGAACCAAAATGGCATACCACGTTGACATCAACATCATGAATGTTGAATCTTGATAATAACTTGCTACCTGCAATAGAATGATGGAGGATAAATCGGAAAGAGTAGGAGAAGAAAACATTCAAATATTCAACATAGTATATGCCATAATATACTAGTTTACAACACATGCATTTTTTTAAAAACAAAACAAGAAATAAAAATGGGCTTAAGAGCCTACCTCTTTAGCTCTCCAATGGTGGTTGAATATGACTATGGTAGCCTTCAATCTCTCTCCAAGATCTCACAAATGGAAACCTTTAAAGTTCAATGAAAATCTCCCTTACAAACTCTCCAATCTCTCTTCCAAACTCTCCAGTCTCCTTATGGGTGCCTTCAATATTCCTTACAATCTCTTCAATCCCTTCCAAGATTTTCAATCTCCCTTCAATCTCCCTTCAATATCCTTCAATCTCCTCAAGAACTAGAAAGTTGTAAGAACACTCTCAAATTCAAAACCCTCTTAGAAAAGATGAGTGAAGTGAATGAAATGAGAAATATAATGAGACAAAAAGGAGTGACTGCATGTTTAAACTACTTACCCAAACCTAGGCTACCTTTCCCTTCCCTCATTTATATTAAAAAACCAAAAAAAAATCTCCCTAAAGCTTCCTCATGCACATGGGCCCTGGGGAGAATTTTTAGGGAGCATTTTTATTGTAGGGAGTGTCCAGGGAGCGTTTTCTCCCTGGGAACTCCCTGAGCACTCCCTAAAAAACCAAGGAGCACAATTTTTCCCTAGGGAGCGCGCTCTCGAAAAACACTCTCAAACGGGAGCGTTTAGAAGGTGCTCTTGGGAGCGCGCTCTCTGAATGCTCTCGTTCAAAGAGATATTATAGAACAGGATCAAGTGGGGGGGGGGAACTCCCCCATAGCGTAGATCCCAACTCCTTCTATCGTATTGAATCACATTCCATTTCTATAAAAGGGCACTCCCCTCCACCTTTTGATCATTATTCTCTTACTGTCGAGAAAGAAGAGAGTGCCTAGATTTTGATTTATGAGCTACATCGTTTGCGATAATTTTCACCCTCCATCACAACAATTGTCCATGTGTCATAAGTTTCTAGGTAAGCCCTAGCTCCCCACTCTACATGTTTTTACATTCTTCATAATTAGGGTTAGGGTTTTTCTTTAGTAGCAAGTATCACTAGACCTATTCGTCGGCTCCTCAAACTCATCCTCTGTTATCCATACCCCAAATGTTTCCTTCAGTACCAATGTCCCTGTCTACCTCATCTCTATACGAAACCCTAACCGCACCCCGACCTTGCCTAACTTTTCAAACTCCTCCACATAACCCCCATGTACCCTATCCATTGAATATTTTCACATCTCATCAGACCATAGGTTTTACCTTGTCTGCCCAACTAGACTACTCATCATGTCGCATACATGCCTTATCACGCAACTTGTTTCTTGTCCAAGCGAGGTACCCTAACCAATAGTCTACCCTGGAATTGGTTCGAACATTAACAATCTCCCTTTCCCAACTCTAAGTCATCTAGTCTCTATTGAACTTCATGCATCGAACATTGATGTAAATCCCTTGTCAAACCAAAGTTGTGTGTCAAATCTTGGAAAAAGTTGAGGCCTCCCCATCCAGCACTTGGCCAATTTTTTTTGAAAATTACATACTCAACGAATTTTCCATTATAGTCTTTGGTGCATAGTTGGTGGAGTTATTATGTTTTCTTCCTAGACTTTTCGGAGGAGTTAATACAAAATCCTCAGGTATTCATCCCCGACTCGTCGAAGAGGATTAATATAAGAACTTTTGGTATTTCATTGGAAGAGTTAACAACAACCCCTCTGATATCACATCAGTTCACTTAACAAGAAAACTTATGGTTGATCGGTGGTATTTGTTAGGGACCTAACCCCTCACATAGGTAGAACAATATATGTTGATGTAATAAAGGTCAATATTAATAAGGCCTTGCAATAAGGTAGAATAAGTCAAATGTAAGAAGACCTAATAGAATCTTCTGCTTCTAGAAGGATATTCCTCTAGATGGTTCTTTTGATAGACATATTTAGTATAAATAGGAGTTGAGGGTATGAGAACCCTAGCTTGGATATTATTGTAATAGAGCTCTACTTGACTGGAGGTTGCCCCCTCGAAGAGACAAGTGAACATTGCTCTCAGAATCAAAGTGTTCTTTCTGGTGTTATTCTAATATCATTTTATTGTTATTGTGGTGTTGTTCTGGTTATATTGTTGTTTATCTTCCATTTATATAAATTTATTTATGTTCTTCATACTTTTTATATCTAGAATATTACAAGTGGTATCAAAGCACTTTCCTCTGCAAACAATTGTGGGTTAATTTTTTTTCAGGGTAGAGACGTATTTCGACATCTTTAAGCTACAAAGATATATCGTTACGCACATAAACCTGCAGTTGAGGTATTCATACACGCAGGAAATACAAGTGGTACTTAAGCGCACATTTGTTGGCCACCCTTGTAACCCTTGTTGGTACCCCTTCGAGTGGTAGCACATCAGACAACACATGTATACGGATCAACCTGGATTTCCTGAAGCCCTCTTTAGATAAACTGATCAATCGCTTGACTGTTATAGTGTCACCGAGAACAACACTCGGGAATATACTCTCTAGTACCTAGGTAGTTCGATAGTACGGCTAAGGGCACAATCTAGCCTCCTTAGTTGGTGCCCTAATATATTGGGCCGAGTACGACTGTTGGACCCCAAACGTATATCAGATAGCTACAGCATAGGGAAAACCCTTGTCTGTAGAACCCTTGAATACCTAACCCTTGGGGATGGACACAAACCATAAAACAGACAAAATCTATTGTCGTGCAACTGTGTTCAAGTTGCCAAATCACTACACATTTCTTCCTGGTTAAGCATTTGGGCATTTTATCATTGCAGTATTCTTCAGACTAGAGTATAACTCCGCAGGTGTAAAAACAAAGTATGGAAATTTTTGGACCATTATTTGAGACTTACTCCATTGGATTTATCTCTTCTCTCTTATCACATTCATACCTATCATTTTTCAGCAAAATGTTTTACCCCACCCCCCCCTTTTCAGTTCCCTCATCATCATGGCCCATACTCATAGCCAAGACTTGGAAGCTTGCTTCAATACCTTCCAATCTAATTTCACAGAGATGCAACAAGAAGTGAGATAGCTCAGTGCCAATATTTCCACCATCAATCAAAACATGCATTCCTCCATCGCTGCATCAATCACCGAACTCAAACAAGAACTCAAACAAGACATGACTACCCAGCTTGAATATGTCATTTCGATGATCTGCACCAAGCTGCATATCCCTACAGATCCCCCTTTATCTGACCCACCTTTGCATACCAAAGTTGAAACTTCCTCTCATTCCCATAATTTTCAGCCCCGTCACTTTCAGTGTGACCTACGCCTTCTGCGGGTGGATGTGTCCAAATTTGATGGCTCAGATCCCACTAGTTAGGTAACTCAAATGGAACATTATGTCTCTTTGTACGACATTACAGATGATTTGGACAAACTCTGGTATGGTGTTCTCCATCTAGATCAAGAACGTTGGCAATGGTGGTAATGGAGAAAAATTGCCTGTCAAGGGTATGTTGCTTGGACACACTTTGTGGCAGAGCTTTATGAACACTTTGACACTGACACCAACCATTTAGTTCATTTGACAAAGTTGAAAAAATCTAGAACAGTGGAAGACTTTATAGCTTCTTTTGAGCAACTGGATTTTCGTACAGAGGGCATGTCTGATGCTTTTTTCCGAGAATGTTTTATCAGTGGCCTCAAGGATGAGATTTGTGCCCATGTCCTCATGGCTTGGCCTCAGAGTTGGGTAGAGGCTACTAAAAGAGCTAAAGAATAACAACAGGTTGTCTCTTCTCAAAACCAGAAACCCTCCTTTATTCCTCACACTAAACCAGTAAATCCCACTACTCCTTCAACTTCACTAAAGATCCAAAAATTGACCAGGGCTGAAATGGTTGAATGCCAACTCAAAGGCCTTTGTTATAATTGTGATGAAAACTATTTTCCGGGCCACAAGTGTAAGGAACAAAATATTTTTATGGCCATCTCAGAGGATATTTTGGAAGAGGATGTTGAAACTCCCCTTGTGTCTGAGTCACCTAAACCCACTGACATCACCCCTCCCTCAGACCCTCTCGAAGTAGAACCGGTCATTTCCCTCAATGCTCTCATTGGCTTCTCTACTCCCCAAACCCTCAAGCTAATTGGCTACATCAAGCATAGGAAGGTCATCATTCTTGTTGATAGTGGAATCACCCATAATTTTATTCATCGTCACATTTCCCAAGAAACTCATTGCTATATCCATGTAGTCAATAATTTCCAAATCATGATTGCCAATGGAAGCTCCATGAAATGTGGAGGGCATTGTGAAAATGTGTGTCTCCAAATTGGTGACTATCACCTGAAATCTCATATGTTTTCTATTGACATGGGAGGTTGTGACATTGTGTTGGGTGCAAACTGGCTAAGGACTTTGGGTCCCATTCTCATGGATTTTGATGAATTAAGCATGAAATTCGATGAGGAGGGCCAACAATATAAGTTCCAAGGCATTACCATTGGTTCACCTAAGATCATTAGTTCCCATCACATGGAAAAGATGCTCAAAAAGGTCATTCTGGCATTATTGCCCAACTCCATGCCATACAAGAAACTAAGACACCCTATGTGCCGCAAGACCTCCAATCCATCCTCTCTAAACATCAAGTGGTCTTTTCCACTCCCCAGGGACTCCCTCCTTCCCATGGTGTTCATGATCATTCCATTCCCCTTGTACCAGGAACCCTTCCTCCCAATATACATCCTTATCGTCACCCCTTTTCCCAAAAAAATGAAATTGAGAAAATGGTTCAAGAACTACTTAACGCAAGCATTATCCTCCCTAGTATGAGCCCCTACTCTTCTCCTATGGTCATGGTCCTGAAGAAGGAAGGTTCTTGGTGCATGTCTCCTGACTTCTACGCCCTCAACAAACTCACCATTAAAGACAAATTTCCCATTCCCTTCATTGATGACCTCTTGGATGAATTGAGTGGAGCCCAGTTCTTTACTAAACTTGATCTTTGTTCTAGCTACCACCAGATATGTATGAAAGAGGCAGACATTCCTAAGACTTCCTTTAGAACTCATGAGGGCCACTATGAGTTTTTGGTCATGCCCTTTGGCTTGTGTAATTCCCCCTCCACCTTCCAAATCCTCATGAATCATGTCTTCCATCCTTTTCTTCATCATTTTGTCTTATTTTTCTTTGATGATATCCTCATTTATAGAAAAACCTGGACATACCATCTTGCTCATGTGGATCGAGTTCTCCATCTACTCTCTCAGCACCAACTTTTCCTGAAACATTCTAAATGTGCTTTTGACGCCTCAGAAGTCAAGTACTTGGGTCATCTTGTTGGAAAGGACGGTGTCAGGGTGGATCCTAAAAATATTGAAGCTATGCAAGACTGGCCTCACCCAAAGACTCTCAAAAGCTTGTGTGGATTTCTAGGCTTAACAGGTTATTGTGGCAAGTTTGTTAAGAATTATGGAAAGATTGTGACACCTCTCACTACACTCGTTAAAAAGAATTCTTTCACTTGGACTCCAATAGTTTCTCAAGATTTTCAAACCTTGAAGATGGCCATGTGCACCACTCCAGTCCTGGCCCTTCCTGATTTCACAAAGACGTTTGTCCTGGAATGTGATGTTTTATGGAAAGGAATTGGCGATGTCCTTATGCAAGAGGGTAAGCCTTTGGCCTTTACCAACAAACAACTATCTGAACGAAATTTGGGCAAATCAATCTATGAAAAGGAAATATTGGATATTTTTCATGTTGTTGATCTATGACACCCCTATCTATTTGGGAAACGCTTCCAAATTAAGACAGATCATCAAAGCCTCAAGTATTTTATGGAACAACGCATTTCCTCTCTGGAGCAAAAAAAATGGGTGACTAAACTCTTTGGATATGATTATGAGATAATTTACAAGAAAGGCAAAGACAATGTGGTTGCGGATGCACTTTCCCGAAAATATGAAGATGAAGGATCCATTTTTTATCTCTCCTTCATTGTACCAGATTATCTCCAAGTTGTTCTCCAGGAATGGCTACACGATCCCAAAAGTTCACATCTGATACAACAATTGTAGTCCAATTCTCCAGTTTCCCCAGGGTACTCTTGGTTCCATGATGAGATTAGATACAAAGGTCATTTGTATTTAAGTAAACAGTCAAAACTTAAATCCATGGTACTTTCTGAGCTTCATGCTACACCCAAAGTTGGGCACTTCAGGTTTACCAAAACCTATGATAGGGTCAAACGTTCTTTTTTTGGGGATGGTATGAAACAAGACGTTCATAATTTTGTAGCTGAATGTGATGTGTGTCAATGCAACAAGGGCGAAACAGTCAAATCTCTTGGCACACTAAAACCGCTTCCGATTCCACCTGCTATTTGGAGGGATATCTCTATGGATTTTATTACAAGCTTACCTAAATCGAGAAATAAATCAATCATCCAAGTATGTTCATTTATGTTCTCTTCAACACCCATTTACAACATCCAAAGTGGCTCAACTTTTCATGGACCAGGTCTTCAAGCTACATGGCATGCTGCATTCTATTGTTTCTTATCGTGACCCAACTTTCACCAGCAATTTTTGGCAAGAATTGTTCAAGCTACAAGGCACCCAATTGCATCTCAGCGCGACTTATCATCCCCAGACTGATGGTCAAACTCAAGTTATCAAAAAGTTTTTGGAAACATATTTGAGGTGTTTTGCATCGAAAAAGAAAAATAAGTGGGCTCAATGGTTACCCCTACTTGAATGGTGGTACAATACTTCATACCATACAACTACCCGCATGACTCCTTTTGAAGTGGTATATGGACAAAATCCACCTTCATTTCTCTCATATTTATCAAGAGTCTCGAAGATCTAGGCGGTTGATCAAACACTTACAGTTCGAGAGGCTATTCTCTGTACCCTCAAAGAGAATTTGTTCATGGCCTAGAATCGCATGAAGCAACAAGTAGATCAAGGTCGCTTTGAACGTCAATTTGCAGAAAGGGATTAGGTGTTTCTTCGACTACAACCTTACAGCAAGCTTAGCAGAATCCATCACAACTATCAGCAAGCTTAGCAGAATCCATCACAACTATCAAAGAGACTAAACTTGGAAAATTCTCAATATGTGCATATGTCATCAATATCCCAAGCTGGGTTGGGCCTAGCAACCAACCGACATGTCTATGAATATCTAATATAAGGTGTTGTAGGAGCATAAATACATAAAGAAATACCACAGGATCTACGACCACTTCTTAGCACCCCTATATAAGCTCATCTTTTGTGCACCAGCCCCATGTATGACAGATAAATCATTGGGGATACTCCAAAATATTGGGGACTGGTACCTCATGGCGAACGGAACCTACATAAGGATATACGGGGCCACTAAAGCTCCCCATATTCTCCTGATATTTGTGACTGACAAACTAGTGCTCCAAGAAATCACGTATCAAACTGTAATTTACAAAGTTGGGGCAGCACTGTATCGAGACAAGAAGGCTATTTTCCCCCCGTTGTCATTGTGGGTCAGCTCATACTCATTCGTAAACATCAAATGGGCCGAGGCTGAAGTAGATACACTATTGTCATATCACTTTTAAGAAGAAAGATTCTGGAGGCACGATCCCAAGAAAGTAGTCAAGGATTATTGCAATCAAATTAAACACACTTGGGAATATACAATGAATCTAATTGGGAGGAGGAACAAGTTCATTGTGGTGCCAGAACGTACGATGAATTTATCATGAAAAGGCAGGGTATACCTATAGGAAGAATAGCCGATGAAGAGAAATATCATGAAGAAGCACAGTGGAAAGAAGAAGAAGAGGCAATATCAAAAACATATGTAGCAATTACATCTACACATTCTGAATCAGTCGAGGAGGAGGAACCAATAATTGACAAGAGAAGAAGAAAGAAGGAAGGGGTATAAAATAAGAAGGAGGACATTGTTGAGAAGAAGAGAAATATCAAAGAACACAAAGCAGCAATAGTGATGACGACGATAGCAAATGCAGAATAAAAGGTTGAAAATGAGAAAGTAGCAGAGGACCAAAGAGAAGAAAAATATGATGTTGAAAAGGCATTTGTAGAAGCAGCAGCAACATAACAGAGGGAAACTATAATATCCCTCGGTCGAACCCAATTGTAAATATAATATAAATGTACTTAAGCTTGTGAGTTGTTTTGAACTCATTTGGTAATGCACGTCATGTGGCATAGTTCACGCATGAACTGCGCAGTAAAATGATGTAATATGTGCATTCCAGGATACCGCGCACAGTAACTAAGGTGCACGTAGGATAGAGGACAATGAGCCTTGTGTATATGATATGTGCTATAGGCTGGTGAGCCGGTTATTATAAGTTGGGATTCTTATGTTTTGGTATTAGGCCGGAATGCCTAGATGTCAAAGGCCAATGTGCCTAATTTGTACATGACTCATGATTAATATAAAATACATCACTGCACGCAGACCGACCATGATAAAAGAGATGGGGGATTGAAATTCACCAGTTAGGGAAAGGGAGGGCCAAAAGTCAAGGGAATATTATATTAATATTTCCTAAAACATAAAGTATGGATAATTATTTTATCCTATGTTCTAAATTTGGGGACAAGTGGACCAAAGTAACTTTCAATATGACAAGTGTCAAGTTGGGGACATGCATTCATATCATGGGGGAACTTAGCTCATTTGGTGATTTCTCATGGATACCTTTCCAGCAACCCGACCACCATGATGGGGGAATGACTTCCACGAAGAGTTCAAAGTGATTCTCCTCCACACTCAGTTATCCATTCAATGATTCCATGACCATTTTCACTCATGCATTCCATTATCCTTGAGACAACCATTTCACCATTCTGGAGCCTGTTCCCATAGCCCTCTTTCGGTTGGTGTACCTGGTTATCTTGGAGCAAGATTGAAGAAGCGGGTTGTCAGGACCGTGAGAAATTCTCTGAGCGAGAGAATTGATGGGGATTGATTCCTGAAGGTGCTAGACTGTAGATACAACGCTCTAAGACTTTCGATCCGACCTGTTGTTGAAGCCCTAGAAGGGAAGTGGAGCAGCCGAGGGACTGTTGAGCAGAGAAGGGGCACACTTCCTTGGGTGGGATAGGAATGTGGGGAATGAGAGGTTGTAGGTTGTTAGTTGAGTGAGAACCTAAGATGGAGTCTTTCCTATTGTCCATGAGCCTTAGCCTGGATAGGAACCCTTTACCCTGGGTGGAGTTTAGTCCCAGCTCATGGGTGACTCACTGTTGAGAGTGATGAACAATGTAGTCTATGGCTGGGAGGCTCGTGGACGGTTTATACGCAATTGGTGACAATATTTACAAGACAAGTATTAGTTGTATGATAAAAATGATATGTTGCTTTGTTATTTACATGCCTATATCATGGTTTATAATATATGTGGTTATAATTGCTTGTATGTTTATGGGTAATTCTTTGTAAATGCTGCATATCTGTAGTTATTGTTATTTCAGTATAAAATTCATATGTTACAAAAAGTAATTGTTTGTTTATGTTGGTATGTAAAGATTCCGTGAGTGTGATGTATGTATATGTTTTAGTTGCATGCAGTTTAAAGAGTAAATTTATGTGGCATTGCTCAGTTGACTACTGGGTATGTTACTGTATGATCCACAGTTTAAGCGTCCCCTATAGTAGTATGGTATAGCCTATTAAGGCTGAGAATGTTACCAACTGGTGTCAAAGCATGAGTGGTTTCTCTGGAGTGGCATACCCGGCCTGCGGGTGGCCAAGGGGGATGCTACAGAATGGTATCAGAGCTTCAGTTCAAAATTGAGCTTGGATGGGCCAGAGGGGTTTAGTTGAAATGAATATTCACAGAAGAGTAACTTCGAGGTGACCAAATTGGAGTCACAGAGTATACATGAAAAAGGTTGGCGTGCTGACGCGCGTGGTAATTTTTGGCACCACGCGGGAAAATGTTGGCGTGCCAGTATGCGCGGTAAATTGTGGCACCGCGCGGAAGATCATTACGTGCGGATGCACACGCTGAATTTAGCCTTTCACGGTGAGCACACACATAGTAATGTGCACATGGGGTGCGCAAGTATTTCTTAACGCAGAGGAGTTTTTTTGGTACGCTCATAAGTATGAGTATAAGTTGTTTTGCGATGGTGTATTCAGTAGTGTGCGCAGATAAATGGGCGCTATGGAATATGTTAAAATTGACATGGTGCATGCATAGGACGAAATGCATGTGGAATATCGGTGTGCAGTTCCAAAACTGTGTGCAATGGATATTAGCGCACAATGCAAGAGTAGTGCGCGTGAGTTGTCGGTGTGACGAAGAAGAAATGCACAGTAGATTTAGGTGCATGGAAAAGTGTTTTACCTTGTAATATTGCTAGGCACGATAAATATAATTGAACAAGTCAAAGATTAATGCGCACGAAGTCGCTTGGAAGGCGATGAGTCTGAGTTTAAATTGCATAATAATAAAATAAAAAGAAACACATAACCACATCGAAGCATTAATTAAAAAGAATTCTGAGTTTTAATTTCCTTTGATTTAGACAGATGAAAATTAAAATATAAGATTACAAGAAAAACTTATTTTTAAAAGAAAACAAGATTCATAACATCACCAGATAGAAATTGTAATAAAACAGTCTAAAATCCGTTTATGTATTTATATAGTTGTATTAATCACAAAATTACAAAAGGGTGATGACAGCGGTTATCCTGTTGTAAAAAGGGTCGTTTAAAGAACAAGACTATCATCTCTGGTACTCTTTACCTCCGTTATCGGTTGTTCAAAATTTGCTGAGACCTGCTTATCTTAGTTGAAGACTTACTTCAGCTTGGCGATCTCCGCCTTTAAGGAAGAATCTAACCAGACCAGTTGATTCTCTCCAGCACTTTCGACCGCTTCAGCCGTAGATTTCTCCTTCTTATGTCGCTTACTCCTTTTCTTCTTAACGGTTGTCCTGTTGATGAATAAATATTTTATAGTGGGATTCAGCTTGACTTCTAACCACGATTCTATAGCTGGCTCTGTATGAAACTTAGTTTATAGAATGTGCGCAAGGACCCTTTCCTCCTTATTCGTAGGAAAGCCTAGCATGTTGCTCGAATAACCAGTCTCTCTCGATTTAGCCTTGTCCATGTATCTCAGGTTGTGGATACCGAAAGGTGTTTTTACAGAGAGCAGAAGGTCAAGCAGTTGGGGATTACTTTGGTTATGGATACACAGATATCTTCATACTTGGGGATTGGTAATTATAGAATTCCATTTATGAAGCGCAAACGGATTGCGTACAAGAGCGCAAGGTTGCCATGCTCGGCCAATCCATTTCGAATGATTATCTTTTGAGTTCATTACATGGTGATGTTTGGTTGACATCACATGGTTGCAAAGTACCAAACAAGTGAAGCAGGGTGATCTGAATAAGCCATTGCCTGCTCCACGAGTGGTGGATTTGACATGTTGAGACACGTGATACCGCTTCTTGGCGAAAGTTGTTTCGGAAAACCACCTTCTTGCACAAACGTATCTCGGAAGGAACTGCGCGTCTGTGTTTTCGAGACTTGGGTCTTATCTATAATTGTCGTGGTGATAACACCAGGAAACCGAGAGTGATAATGTTGATGTGTATGTTGAATCGAAATGGTGCATATTCTCGTGAATTGTTGAATTGTTAGCTTAATTAGTTTCGATGGTTGCACGTTTTGCAGAATTAACAACAACTCGATCAGATTAGACCAGTGTAAAGTCCATAGGAATGGAAGAGGCATAGGGAAATTACAGAGGTGAAAAAGGTAGGGTTGTTCACAATGTACAGTGAGCTGAAACAGTGGAGGACATGGGCAGATATGTGCCAAGGATTTATGCAGCCCTGGACAACAAGCAAGCAGAGTATCAATCCCACATGATTGAAGTGGAAGGTATGATCAACAACCAAACCCTTGCTATTTTAATTGATTTAGGAGCTAGTCATAGTTATATAGACCCTAAGATGGTGGAAAGTTTGCAATTGCCAAGAAATAAGCATGGGAAATCCTGGTTGGTACAACTGGCTACAAGAGCCAGAAGAAAATTTAATGAGATGGTTAAGTCATGCCTCATAGACATGAATGGACTGAACACCAAAGTAGATTTGAACATCTTGCCTTTAGGTTCCTATGAATGTCTAATTGGTATGGATTGGTTGGACCAACATCACACTCTCTTAGACTATCACAACAAAGCATTTACTAGCCTAGATGAGGAAGGGAAACCAAGGAAGGTACATGGAATTCCCAGGGAAGTAACCATTAGAGAAATTTCAGCATTGTAGCTGAATAAGTGTTACAAAAAAGGATGTCAAATAATTGCAGCTCATTTGGCAAAGACACCTAGAGATAAGGTGCCAAATTTGGAGGATTATGCAGTCCTAGAAGATTTTGAAGATGTGTTCAAGGAGGTACCCGGACTACCCCCAAGGAGAGACATTGATTTCTCTATAAATTTGATGCCTGGAGCAGCACCAGTATCAAAGACTCCTTACAGAATGAGTACACTAGAATTGAAGGAGTTGCAACTGTAGCTTGAAGAACTTATGAAGAAGGGGAATATACGCCCAAGTGTGTCACCTTGGGGTGCCCCAGTCCTGTTTGTGAGAAATAAAGATGGAACACTAAGGTTGTGCATTGACTTCAGACAGTTGAATAAAGTGACTGTTAAGAACAAGTATCCTCTACCAAGGATTGATGACCTCTTTGATCAATTGAAGGATGCAAAGATATTTTCAAAGATAGATCTTAGATCAGGATACCATCAAGTAAGAATTAAAGAGAATATATTAGCAAGACCGCCTTTAGGACAAGGTATGGTCATTATGAGTTCACAGTGGTACCATTTGGGTTGTCAAATGCACCAATTGTTTTCAAGTGCTTAATGAATGGTGTTTTCCGAGAGTATTTGGAAAATTTTGTCATTATCTTTTTGGATGACATTCTTATATATTCCAAGTCAGAGGAAGAACATGAACATTATTTGAGGATGGTGTTGCAAGTATTAAGGGAGCGTCGGTTATATGACAAATTGAGAAAGTGCTCATTTTATTAGAAACAAATTCATTATTTAGGGCATATCATTTCAAAGGATGGAATAGAAGTAGATCCTAAGAAGATATAGGTCATTAGAGAATGGTCAGCACCGAAGAATGTGACAGAGGTGAGATCATTCATGGGTCTTGAAAGCTACTACAGAATATTTATTGAAGGATTCTCAAATATTTCACACCCAATCACTTCTTTGCGAAGAAAGGGAGTGAAGTTTCAATGGACACTGGATTGCGAGAAGAGTTTCCATCACTTGAAACAATTATTGACAAGTGCTCCAATATTAAGGATCGCAGACCTAGAAGAAGACTTAATCGTATGCATCGATGCATGTAATGAAGGACTTGGTGGAGTCCTCAGTCAAAACGAGTTTTTCATATGTTACGAATCAAGGAAGTTGAAGGATCATGAAAGAAACTATGCCACTCACGATTTGGAGTTGGCAACCATAGTGCATGCCTTGAGGAAATGGAGACACTACCTCATGGGAAAGAGGTTTGAGCTAAGAACATACCACAATGGTCTGAAATATTTATTTGATCAGCCAAATCTAAATGCTAGACAAAGCAGATGGTTAGAATTCCTAAGCGAATATGACTTTGATATAAATCATTTCAAGGGGAAAGAGAATAAAGTGGCTAATGCACTCATCAGGAAGGTGCATGAATTACATGATACAAGCATTAGCATGTACCAAACTGATATTAAAAGAAAAATTCTAGAGACTGCAAATGTTGATATGCAATACAAAGAATTGGTATCAATGCTACAACAGGGTAAAATTCTTCAGAAGGTGGATAATAGTAAGTTGGGAATAGATGGAATATTGTTGCGCCAGAACAGGATTTTTGTTCCAAATGTCCAAGACTTGAAACGTATGATTTTGCATGAAATGCATAATGTTCCTTTTGCAGGACACCCTGGATATCAGAAAATCGTGGTAGTGATCAAGATCCATTACTTTTGGCCAGGTATGAATAAAGATATCGCTGAGTACATCGCTATATGTATGGAATGCCAGAAAGTGAAAGCTGAGAATAGGCACCCAGCAGGATTGCTACAACCTTTAACCATTCATGAGTGGAAGTGGGAAATGGTGACAATGGATTTTATTATGGGATTGCCTAGAACATGCAAGTTGCATGATTCGATCATGGTGGTGGTGGACAAGCTCATGAAAGTTGCCCATTTTATTCCACTGAAAACTACGCACAAGGCAGTAGAGGTTGTTGATATTTTCATGAAGGAAGTGGCACGATTGCACAGGATTCCTAAAACAATTGTATCCGACAGAGACCCGAAATTCACCTCAAATTTCTGGAAAGGATTTGGAACGAATATGAACTTTAGTACATCTTATCATCTTGAGTCTAATGGATAGACAGAAAGGGTGAACAGGGTGATAGAAGATATACTGAGAATGTATGTGATGGACAAACCATCAAAATGGGAAGACTACCTACACTTGGTTGAATTCGCGTACAACAATGGGTATCAGGCATCATTGAAGATGAGCCCATTTAAATCACTTTACGACAGAAAGTGCAATACTCCAGTAAGTTGGGATAACCCAACTGATAGGACAGTAGTTGGGCCAGAGTTGCTCAGGGAAATGGAGGACCAGATGACAAAAATTAAGAAGAATTTAAAAGCTACCCAGGACAAATAGAAAAGTTATGCCGATAAGAATAGAAACCACAGATAATTCAAAGTGGGTGATCATGTTTTCGTGAAAGCGAAAGCTAACAGGAGTTCCCTGAAGTTGGGAAGTTGTGCCAAGTTGGTAGCCAGATTTTGTGGGCCTTTTGAAATCCTAGAGAGGATTGGTCCAGTTGCTTATATGATTGCATTGCCTGCATAAATGTTTGTTCATAATGTCTTCCATGTATCATTGCTAAAGAAATATATACATGATGCTAATCATATTATTGATTGGAATGTGATTCAGGTGGAACAAGAAGGTTCTTTCAAGTGCATCCAGTGCGCAATCTGGACCGAAAAGTCAAAAATCTCTGGAACCAAGCCATACGGATTATAAAGGTTCAATGGACCTGGTACAGTCCTGAGGATGCTACTTGGGAGCATGAAGATGCAATGCGGACAGAATACCCGCATATTTTTGAAGATTTTTGAAAATTTTGTTATACATGGGTGTATGATGCATTGAGGACAATGCATAAATAAGGGGAGGGGATTGTAATATCCCTCGGTTGAACCCAATTGTAAATATAATATAAATGTACTTAAGCTTGTGAGTTGTTTTGACCTCATTTGGTAATGCACGTCATGTGGCATAGTGTGTGCATGAACTGCATAGTAAAATGATGTAATATGTACATTCTAGGATACCGCGTGCAGTAACTAAGGTGCGCACAGGATAGAGGACAATGAGCCTCGTGTATATGACATGTGTTATAGGTTGGTGAGCCAATTATTATAAGTTGGGATGCTTATGTTTTGGTTTTAGGCCGAAACGCCTAGATGTCAAAGGCTGATGCACCTACTTTGTACATGACTCATGATTAATATAAAATACATCGTTGCACGCAGACCGACCACGATAAAATATATGGGGGGATAAACTTCACCAGTTAGGGAAATGGAGGGACAAAATTCAAAGGAATATTATATTAATATTTCCTAAAACATAAAGTATGGATAATTATTTTATCCTAAGTTCTAAAGTTGGGGACAAGTGGACCAAAGTAACTTCGGATATGACAAGTGTCAAGTTGGGGACATGCATTCATATTGTGGGGGAACTTAGCTCATTTGGTGATTTCTCACAGATACCTTACCAGCAACCCGACCACCATGATGGGGGAATGACTTCCACGAAGAGTTCACAGTGATTCTCCTCCACACTTAGTTATCCAATCAATGATTCCATGACCATTTTCACTCATGCATTATGTTATCCTTGAGACAGCCATTTCACCATTCCGGAGCCTGTTCCCATAGCCCTTTTTTGGTTGGTGTACCTGGTCATCTTGTAGCGGGATTGAAGAAGCGGGTTGACAGGCCCGTGAGCAATTCTTTAAGCAATAGAATTGTTTGGGATTGATTCCTAAAGGTGTTAGACTACATCTACAATGCTCTGAGACTTCCGGTCCGGCCTGTTGTTGAAGCCCTGGAAGGGAAGTTGGGCAATCAAGGGACTATTGAGCAGAGAAGGGGCACACTTCCTTGGGTGGGACAGGCATGTGGGGAATGAGAGGCTGTAGGTTGTTAGTTGAGTGAGCACCTGAGATGGAGTCTTTCCTATTGTCCATGAGCCTTGGCCTGGATAGAAACCCTTTACCCTGGGTGGAGTTCATTCCCAGTTCGGGGGTGACTCACTGTTGAGAGTGATGAACAGTGTAGTCTATGGCTGGGAGGTTCGTGGACAGTCTGTATGCATTTGGTGACAATATTTCCAAGATAAGTACCAATTGTATGATAAAAATGATATGTTTCTTTTTTATTTACATGACTATGTTATGGTTTATAATATATGTGGTTATAATTGCATGTATGTTTATGGGTAATTCCCTGTAAATGTTGCATATCTGTAGTTATTGTTATTTCAGTATAAAAGACATATGTCACAGAAAGTAATTGTTTGTTTATTTTGGTATGTAAATCTTTCATGAGCGTGCTATATGTATATGTTTTAGTTGCATGCAGTTTAAAGAGTAAATTTATGTGGCATTGCTCAGTTGACTATTGGGTATGTTACTGTATGATCCGCAGTTTGGGAACGAAAGCAATCCCTAGAGTAGCATGGTCCAGCCTGTTAAGACTGGGAATGTTACCGACTGGTGTTAGAGCATGAGTGGTTTCTCTGGAGTGGCGTACCCAGTCTGCGGGTGGCCGGGGGGGATGCTACAGAAATAGATGAAGTTGTGGCTAAGGCAATTGAGGAAGAGAAACATATAATTGATGAAGAAGCTCTTAGTAATGACACTTCACCTATAGATACATATATCCCAGAAACATCATTAGAAGTTCCCAATAGTCACCCACAATTATGAGGAATGGAGTTGGGGCTTAGCACACCATACAAGCCCAAAAAAGTATCAAAATTGAAAAAGTTCAAGTATGACAAAGTCATTAGCCAGATTGTGTAACAACAAGTAAGGAAGGTACTGGTCATAGGGGGAAATTAATTAGAAATTGTCATAGAGACTATTGTAACCAAAGATGCTAACCAAGATCCTCTTTCCATAGCATCTGCTGGCACTACCTTCACCAGAGCAACATAGAGGAACCTTAAGAACTTGTACCGCCAAAACCAAGAGAAGGATGTTGGGATCAGAGAATTGGAAGAATAGATCAGGCACACAAAGAAAGGAGAGGGAAGTCTAGGAGAATTTTAAGCATGCGTTGAAAAGGTCAGGACAGAGCTAGAACAAGATATCATAGATATGTAGGCCCATCCCTATGCCTTTCAACAGTTGGCAGCTAGCATAATGGAACAACACATCCATGTGAAAACCAAGAACACCTATCTCACCACCATCCAAGAGGGATTCGATGGCATAAAAATATGGATCATCAAGAATCCATATTCTTTGGTTGAGCTTCCTCGCCCCTCAAAGGTAGAAATAAGAATTGATTATGCTTGATTGATCAGTGTCAACAAGTTGGGAAGAGAGAAGAAAAGGAAATGACTATATCGCTCACAATTTACACACAACTTCATAAAGAAACACAAGTTTTGACACATAAGTGTTACCTTCCTCCCATAGAAGATCTCAAGAAAACCATCACTATGGAATAACTCCTTGAAAATATTTAACGAAGCACAAATCAGAGACGAGAAGTAATTGAGGCAGCTACGAAGGTGAAAATTGAGATAATGGAGCAACACCTTGTCTAGCTAGCCAAAGTTCACATTATGATTCAAGAATTCATGGCTACCTTAGTGAAGGGCATAAAGACTCTCACTGATAACTCATCCTCACATGAATCTACTCTCAAGGAACTTTCATATTGCAGGGTCATATCACTCTACGACCGGTATAGGTTTGGGTAGCCTATTTCAAATACAAGGGTACATGAATAAAATGAGATAGGAAATCCATATTTGATTACAAATATATTCTATTTTATCTTTCTCCAATTTCCATCAGCTTCATCCTCATTCTCATACATGTCAATAGCTATTGAGGGGGAAGATGAAATGTTTTTGTAACCACTTCTCGTGGAATTCAAGAAAACATTTTAGGAATTACTATAATTTTTATAAATAAAGGAAGAGGCCCATGTTGAAATGGGCTCTTCAAGCATTGTACATTCACTAAACTATTTTGTGAAAAATTATTGTGTTAACTAAAATTGAGAATCCCTCGGGGCATTTTTGATAGAGAGAAGAACTTTTGTAAATGGTGGCTTGCTCTGAACTACTTTCAGCAGATTGTGTATTGTTTACATGTGTCGTAAGAATATGGTTTTGGCCTATATATTTTTCTTATGCAAATCGATATCATTCTCGCAGCTTTGTTATTATTTATTATGTTTTTCCCTGAGAACATGAGTTGCTTATGTATGTGATACTATGATTTGGACTTATCTGATTATATATTTTTATACATGTGTTGTCTAACTTTGCTACTTCATAATAGTTATCTAACTGAAGTTATTTGCATAGATTAGTTTCAGTTTTAGATATTCATTTGGTTACTGTAGATTAATCCTAGCTAGGATAGGATAAATTATATTTATTTATGTATTTAGTTAGATTGCATTTGCATTTACCAACCATCCAATCACCCCTCATAACCGGTAATGGAATCCACTCCAGAATCTAGATAGGTCTCCTAAACCAAATGGTGCATAGTCTAATTAGGATTGTGTATCGGGGAGTACACCTTACTGTTGAAGGGCGATTCTGCCCCATCAAAACACTCCTTAACGTTGTCCCCCATGTCAAATATTGGTGGGAGACTTACTATGAGAAAAACTCCATAGAGGAATCTGGAATATTTGGGTTCGAGCCCACTTGGGACTCTTTTATGGATGACGTCAAGGAACAATATTAGCATGTTGCAAATTGTTGGCACAGGGGCAGACCTAGGGTTCAATGCTTCAATAGCACACCAACAAAACCCTAACTACCGACCCTTTCAGCAACACCTGCGAAGAAGGCGAAGTCTCACCTGAGGTAGAGGTGGGGGGGTTACATGATTCAAGTATCTGTAACCAAGTTGGGACAAATATCTGTGATAGAAACACTTTGCAAAGTATTCTATTAACACTACAAGATGATATTCATTCACTCATTAGCTTCATTAACATTGCAGAAAAAAACCCTAAGGTAGATCAGCGTAGTAACAGTAAATATTAAGTACTTCAATCATTCAGCACATAGCACTGGGTTAGATCTAACATTCATTCATAAAGCACAAGTAAATCACTAAGAAATATCAGATATATCCATCATACATAATACGAAAAGAACTAAGCAGATTAAATGACAAACGTAGCATAGCACAAAGCACACCAAAGACACAAGATATACGTGGTTCACCCTAGTGTGGGGCTATGTCCACCAACTGCTTCGTCTTCTTTATTATTCTTTTGAATCTTACATGCATCCTCTCTTGTGCACTAAGCCATAGAGCTGAGCTTCATAGAGGACAGGAGATATGTGCACTGCACACCAGATCCTTCTTCCCAAAAATAGGTCATGGCACAAATTGATCCAGGTGGATATCAGTGGCCACCCACCTTCTCCAACTAGCCCAAAACATGTTTCTGGCAATTTTGGTAATTTACTATTTTTAGCAGTTTTTAACTTCCGGGGCCATTTTGAGGCCCTAAATGATGTTTTTTGAGAAACCGGGGAGCAACATGGATTGTAGATCGATGTTGCTCACCCAAAAGTTGTATTTCTCGGACAGATATTTCCAACGAGCTATTGAGCGCCCCAAACAGAGATCGTATGCAAAAGTTACGCCCCTGGGAAGTTGACGTATCAACTACCCCCATCGGGGCCCACAAACCTTTTGGCTTTTCATCTTCCAGGGTTAGGGTTTTGTATTTTACTTATGTTAAAAAGTCCCTTAGAGCCTCATTGTAATAATCATCTTCTTGCGAATGCGAGTAGCCGTCACATCTCTTCTCAGAGATAAGCTACCACCATTCTAGCGAGTCTTTCACTCTGTACTTTTACAGTCTTTGTACATTTATTTCATTAATAGAAATCATGTATTAT
>SNQJ01S0032090.1:151500-167901 GCA_010110895.2 Picea sitchensis
GATTTTCTGGACATCTCATCACTTGGTGTTGCTTATCGATATGCTGTCAAAATCAAGCAGAAATTTAAAAACCAGAACAAACAGGAGTTCAGGTCTACAAATCTGCAACAACTGAAGTATGAAAAAGACGGCCCTAACAAACAGTCTCCTGAAAACCAGTCCAAGACACAGGAAAAGAAGGGTCACATGAAGACAAAGAAGGACACCGGAAAATGGTGCAATTTCCACAAAATCCCATGGCACAACACCGATGAATGTCACTCAAAATAGTCATTGGTGGCTGAGATCAAAGACAAGGAGCCAAACCCTGATTCAGAATCTGATTCTGAAAATAATGGGAAAAGACAGATCATTGACGCAAACCCCACTGCTATTGTCACGACCACAACAATTCAACCAGAAGAACCAACAGATCCTGAAGAGGGGGGGCAACTTTTTCATTCACAAATGTGGGTGAAGGGGACCCCATTGCATTTTATTGTTGATAGAGGAAGCCAGAAAAACCTCATCTCAGCAAAGTTCATCAAACAGTTGGGATTGTCGACAACACCACACCCACAGCCATACAACATCGGGTGGCTTTGGCAAGGACGATATCTTCATGTCAGCCAGCAGTGTCGATTGTCATATGGCATATAGCCCTTCAAGGATGAGGTATTATGTGATGTTGCCCCACTAGATGTCTGTGATGTTCTCTTGGGCCAACCATATATGTGGAAATGCCATGCTATCTATGAGTCTCGACCTCGTAGTGTCATTATTACTCTGGGGGATCATCTCTACAGGATACCAGAGGTAGTTCCAACTACTGCCCCACCTAAACAGTGTTGCAAGGTAGTATCCCATACTACAAAATTCATCTTCTCCACAATCTATTCAAAAGGGGAACAAAAGGATACCGCAACCACTACAGCCTCAGCCCAAGCACCTTCTATCCACTAGAAGCAGGTCGACAAGGTTGCAGCAAAGCACAAAGATTCCTTCTACACAAAATCATCTCATGTAGCCAGTCTAGTTAAAAAGTTCCAAACCTTCCAACCAAAGGTTCGTGATAGCCTTCAACAAGCTAAGTGATGCCACTTCTCCAGCAAGGCAAGCAGATCACCAAGATTCAGATTCAACAATCAATTTCCCCTCTCCCCTGGGAACTCAACGCAATGGAGACCATTACTTCCTAAGGATGGAGGATTGATCCAGGTGGATATCGGTGGCCACCCACCTTCTCCAATTGGCCCAAAACATGTTTCTGGCAATTTTGGTAATTTACTATTTTTAGCAGTTTTTAACTTTCGGGGCCATTTTGAGGTCCTAAATGATGTTTTTTGAGAAAACGAGGAGCAACATGGATCGTAGATCATGTTGCTCGCCCAAAAATTGTAGTTCTTGGATAGATCTTTCCAACGAGCTATTGAGCGCCCTAAACGGAGATCGTATGCAAAAGTTACGCCCCTGGGAAGTTGATGTATCAACTACCCCCATCGGGGCCCACAAACCTTTTGTCTTTTCATCTTACAGGGATAGGGTTTTGGATTTTACTTATGTTAAAAAGGCCCTTAGAGCCTCATTGTAATAATCATCTTCTTGCGAATGCGAGTAGCCGTCACATCTCTTCTCAGAGATAAGCTACCACCATTCTAGCGAGTCTTTCACAGTCTCTGTACATTTATTTCATTAATAGAAATCATGTATTACTATATATCTATGACTCTTGTTATATTTTCACTATATCTTTTTTATATTGTTGTCTCTCTTGCAATATCTCTGAATATTTTTATGTTATATCTCCACTCTCATTTCGTGTCGAAAATAATCTGGATCACAAATCCAACTCCAGTATCGAGCATAGAGCCTTATATTCACATCTGTTGCACAAAGCACTCATAACTACTTGCACTTATCCTTGCAAGAGCTCTCCTCTCCTTTCTACATTCTTACTTATTTATACTTTTACAATTCCTTACAAAAAGGCCTAAACATGGGTAAACCCATGGGTCAAAATCCCATAACCCATTACAAAAACCCCAATGAACCCCTTGTTGGGTCCACAAAACAAGTGAGATCCACGATCTCAGCTCTGCCATGGCACTCCATCTTCGACCCTTGCGTCGAATTCCAAAAGGTGGTCCAAACCTGACCAAGGTTTCCTCAAAACTTGGTCGAGGGCCAACATGCCCCCAACACTCACATGTGACTCATCCCGAGTCACTCAGGCTTGGACAATGTTGCTTCAAAGGCCTCGAGATTCACTCGAGATGCCTCGACTTGTTGCTTCTCCTGAGCCTCCTGCTCAGTGAGATCTTGGATTTCTTGCACTGTAATAGGCCCTTCCAGGCACTATTTGATTGATGCAACCACCTGGTCTAGTTGCGAGCCTTGTCCTTCAATTTCTTCAAACACCTTGCAGACTTCATCCTGCACATGTTGTAGTTTATGCACAACTTCCATTACTCTGCCCTGGATGGAAGTAACATGTTGTTGGATTATGTGTTGCTCTTGTGATCTTTTCATTCTCTCAACTGTAGTAAGTAGCTTCATCTGCGTCTACACAGAGTATGCATGTTGTTGCACCTCCTATAGTTGCGCTTCAAACTTCCTTATCTCTAGATCTTCTGCAAGGCATTCATAAGTCAGTGCACTTCTATCACTCAACTGTTTTCACTTTGAGGTGAGGGCCCTTATCCTTATTATTTTGTTCTTAGCGGATGCCTCTCTTTGGTCACGTACTTCATGGGGGTGTTTGGTGCTACTTGGACCTCCAATTATGTTATCCTGGCTTGAAGTTGTTGGATGGCCTCAGCGAGCTTCACCACTTGAACCTCGACTAATTCATGTTCCTCCTATGCCAAACCTGGAAAAAAAAAAAGTGCTTTATTCACCACTTTTTTGACTACAGTCTTCTCTAGGAGTAGTTGGTCCTTTTCTCTCTGTATCTTCGCTTTCTCCTCCTTGAGCATCACCTAAAACTCATCTTTTTCATTTTCATAGGTGGTTACACAGTACCGCACAACTCATAGTTTCTCTAAGACTTCCTCTTTCTCCTGTTTCAAGGTTTATGTAGCCTTCTCCTTTTCTTCTTGGACTTTCTGAAGTCAATCCTCTATCGCATCTACAAGTCTTCTTAATTGGGTGGGCTCATCCCCCAATTCTGCAGTCTCTGATGAGGAAGGCGCAGTAGGCAGTGTATGGACAGATCGAATATTTTGTTTCATTTCCTTTAATTCCTTTTCAACCCTTTCATACATCTCCTCCTACTTTGCTCCATATCTCTGCAAGAGATTGTCAGATGCATCCTCCATGGCTCCTCGAACTAGATTGATATCATCCTTTGTAAGTGTGGCCTCCATCTAGGGCTTTCTAGCGCGCGTCTTCTTTCTTGCTAAAGTTTTTTGCAGAGAAACCTTCCTCTTCTGTGGTTTTTCAGTAGGGGGGTCGTTCAGTGGTGTAGCTTTTCCTTCTCCTTGATTTTCTCCTTCATCCCCTCCTCCCTGTCCATCTGCTTGGTCTTCTCCTCCTCCTCCTGTGGGAAAGCCAAATCCATTTTCTTTAGAGGCGTTGTCCTCCTCATCGATCTCTATGTTCTGGACATCTTCTTGCTTCTTCTTCTTCGTTGTCCTACTAGATTGTCCAACATGCTCGACTCGGGTGACCAAGGGGCTTCCTATGATGTCAGTGTAGGAGAGATTTGCATCATCGACCAGTACAAGGAAATCCTCCAACCATTCCTTGATGATCTAGTCCATGTCCTCATCTGTCAATTTGTAATATGATTGCAACTCTTCCTTGCTCTCATCTTTGCGCGTAGTGATATAGATAAAATGTCAATCTGCGTGGAACTTAGCTAGTGGTTTGTATTGGTGCAGAGTGTGCGGTGTCATGCGTGGAAATGATTCAATGGAAACCTTCAGTTGTTGATAATATGCATGGAACACAGTGTTCGAGTGCCATTGCTTCGACATGTCATTGGTGTACCACAAGGTAGAGAACCTAGCTGCCAATGGCTCCGATGGTTCGATCTCTGGGAAGGTGGCTCCTTCAGGCATTTTCCAAGAGAAAAATGCGATCAACATGAGCAGCTAGCTGAAGTGGAACTCATATCGTTGATCCTGAGCTTTGTGACAGTATTTTTCTAGTTCGTTGACGAGGTAACTTACCCAATTCGTTTGCATTCCCTCCACATATTTTCCTGAGAGGTCTACCATGAACTCGGTGACCTGTGTGGGGCGGTTCTTTCTTACAATATTTCCAGTTATGAGTTGACAAGTGAGGTGCACTTTGCCATCCTGGATAGAGGTTACCTTGTAGCCTCACTTTCCTTTTTCAAATTCGTTGTATGCTTCCTTGATACACTGTGCTAGGGAGCGATTTGAGGCCTTCCCTGGATAAAATTGTTGAGGGTCGGGTCCCTTCCTTCTTAATCCTATAATCAAGTGGATCAGTGTCGAATCCATAGTAATCTGTCGGTCAAGACACAAGTATCTACCATGGTAGCATGACAAGAGGATTTTTACGCAAGCGTTAACCTCCTAGTGGAGGCCAAAATGGGGAATTTCCATCACGTTGAGCACAGTGGACTACGCCATCTCCTTAATCCATGGTTGGGAGACTAGGAGAGGGTCCTTCCTAGTGGTCTTTGTCAAGTATCAGTGGGTTGCAAGCATAGCATAGTTCTTCCGATCTCCAAGGTTGAAGTCGTTGTTCTTCGGCAACAGGATCTGTCCCAACTAGCTCCCGACCACACGTATTCCCTTCGAGATGTACATGGTGATTAGAGTGTACTCAAAGTCTCGTGAGATGTTGTCATGGTTAATCATGCAAGACAAAGGTGGGATGTACTCTGGTAAGATCGACGGGATCTGCTTCACATTAGCCAGATCGTCGCAATTCTTACTTCACTTCTCAGTTGCGGGCTTGACACGGCCCGAACGTTGTCCAGTCAAAGGGGAATCCTGCAGTCCCCTGGTCGATGATGCCTGGACACCTTCAGACATAGATCTATCATCCATAAACTTCTTAAGAACCTCCTCAATAAACTTCTCTAACTCAGTGCGTTTGCTCGACATTCTCACTTTTAAATAGACGAATCGGGGTAGGCGAATGGACAGGCAGGGTAGACAAATGGATGGTGATGTCTAGATTCTGATAACCTATTTTGAAACACAATCAATTCTTTGTTGACTCAGTTAATCACGGGTGGAAAAAAGTGGTCACGGCGCAGCGACCAACAGGTTAAATAAGTGAGCATCGTAACGAATTCTTCGAATGAGCAGGAATGCTTCCATCAATGTGAATTCATCCGTTATGGCTTGGTCTCAACATCCAAAATCTCATAAATACATTTTCTATCTGTTCTAGGGCATCTTTCTAACAGGCGGGGTGCCTCAAACGGTCATATAGCTTTGCCAGGGTGAAGTCCCATTCTGCGTGATTTTGTTGTTCCCACGAGGTTCAAGTCCTACAAACCTGCCTCCTGCAAATTCTTCCATCTGTTCTTTGTAGCTTCCTACAAATTTTCTAACTTGGCTTTATTTTTACTAAGATTTCTTGCCTTCTTTCCTGTGATCTGAGTTCCTCTAACTGTTTATGGAATCCTCTTTCCATTCTTATTCTTATCTTCTCTTAGCGTAATGACTTCGCACTTCTGATATGCTCTCAAAGGGTTCGAAGTTAGTATCCCTTCTCTTAATAATTCCAGGGTGGGTATTCTTGTTTCTTGCATGGATAGGTCCTTCAAACCTTCTTGCATTCTTTCAACTTTGATAGCTAATTCTCTTGCTTTTTGTTTCTTTGACTTATCTTCTCGTTCTTCTATTAGTCATTCCATTTTTCTAGCTATGAAATCCCTTAGTTCTTTCTTTTTCTTTTTTGTAGCTTCTTGCTCTTCTTTCCTTCTGATCTGATCCTTCTCAATCCAAGTCTTTCCTAACAAAAGTGGGAAAGGGGCGTTGTTCTCAACAAACTTAATGACTTCAAATTCCTCTTCAGTCAATGTTCCATGAAAAATATTAGGTACATTAGTAACTCTTCCACATAGGGTTATCGTATTTCTTTTAAACAATCCTATCCTTCCCAATGAAGGTACCACAACAGGCTTTCCCAAAAGTTCCCAAGTTTCTTCTATCATAATATTCACATGTGTTTCTTCATCTAAGACACAATCTATGTCGAAATCTTCTATTCTTTTACTTATGCGTTGTTTTACTTTCAGTATCCTTGATAAGATGACGTCTTTGTGATCATTTATCATTTCTTTCAACTGTAATAACATAGTCTGAGCTTTCTCTGATTATTTCTCTTTGTGATTCTCAAACATACTCTTAGTTTCTTGACTTTCGTCATAGTTTTCTTGTCTCATGTTCATTCATTCATCTTTAGCAATCATCTTTGGACAATCCTCAACCTCGTGACCAACAACTTTACAAAAAAGACAAATAGGACATGTACCAGGGCATTTCTTAGCAAGACGTCCTGGTCGTCTACAGTTATAACACAAATTTAATCATCTTTTCTCTTATATGTTCCCCAACCTCTCATGTACTGCGCACTAGGATCACATTGTTGGTCCTGCAATCTACAAAAATTCTTTCTAGGTTCCTGCATCCACTTATTAGTCCAAAAATTCTTTCTATTCATAGGAATAATATATCCTTCTTAATTTCTATTAGCTTTACTTAGGTCAGCTCTTTCTTCCAACTGCGCCCTAGCTTTCAGACTAGGACAAAATCTATTAAACATACTTAAATTTATGCTTTCAAAACAAAAAATTTCACTTATCTTACTCATATCAAAGCACAAAGCTTTACCTCTTTTAAGATTTTACCTCTTTTCTTCATATCAGATTTATTTCTTAGCACAGAGCTTCTTAATTCAAGTAGAGTATTGTGCACTTCAGCAGCAGATCTATGCACAGAGTTTCTCTTTACTTTACTTCAGTTTCCAACAATCACAGTTTCAGGTCCCGGCAATGGAACCATTTGTTGGCACAGGGGCATACCCAGGGTTCAATGCTTCAACAATGCACAAACAAAACCCTAACTATCGACCCTTTCAGCAACACCTGTGAAGCAGATGAAGTCTCACCCGAGGTAGAGGCAGGGGGGGGGTTACAGGACTTAGGTGTTTGTACCCAAGCTGGGACACATATCTATGATAGAAACACTTCGCAGAGTATTATATTAACACTACAAGATGATATGCATTCACTCATTAGCTTCATTAACATCGCAGAACAAAACCCTAAGGTAGATCGACGCAGTAACAGTAAATATTAATCACTTCAATCATTCAGCACATAGCACTGGGTTAGATCTAATATTCATTCATAAAGAACAAGTAAAGAACTAAGCAATATCATATCTATCCATAATACATAATAATAAAATAACTAAGCAGAATAAATGACAAACACAACATAGCACAAAGCACACCAAAGACACAAGATATACGTGGTTCACCCCAGTGTGGGGCTACGTCCACCAACTGCTTCGTCTTATTTATTATTTTTTTTAATCTTACATTCATCTGCTCCTGTGCATTAAGCCACATAGCTGAGCTTCACAAAGGACAGGATATTTGTGCAGTGTGCACCAGATCCTCCTTCCCAAAACTAGGTCATGGCACAAAGACAACTTCTTTATCGAGCACAGAGCCTTACATTCACATATGTTGCACAAAGCACTCAGAACTACTTGCACTTAACCTTGCAAGCTCTCTCCTCTCCTTTCTACATTCTTACTTATTTATACTTTTACAATTCCTTACAAAAAGGCCTAAACATGGGTAAACCCATGGGCCAACATCCCATAACCCATTACAAAAACCCTAATGAACCCCTTGATGGGTCCACAAAACAAGTGAGATCCGCGATCTTAGCTCTGCCATGGAACTCCATCTTCGACCCTTGCGTCAAAGTCCAAAAGGTGGTCCAAACATGACCAAGGTTTCCTCAAAACTTGGTCAAGGGCCAACACAAACTATGACGACCAGTACACAAGATGGACCACACTGTGTTAAGAGAGGGACAAAACAGTTCTAGAGTTCACAAATACCTTCCATACCTTATGAACCAAGTTGGGTATCAGAGACTTTGAGCTACATCTGGTTCTAAAATACCGTGGGGGTCTACACAAGTACATCCAAATAGAAATGGAGTTTCTAGACACATTGTCACTAGGATACATTTATCAATATGTTGTCAAAATCGAGTGGAAATTTAAGTAGCGGAATAAGCATGAGTTTGGTTCTACACATACGCAACAACCAAAGTATGGAAAAGGTGTCCCTAACTCACAAAATAGCCAACCTAAATAAAACTAGTCCAAGCCATAGGAAAAAAAGGATAATGGGAAGATGAAGAAGGACAATGGAAATTTGTGTGAGTTCCACCAAACCCTTGGCACAACATCGATGAATGTCTCTCGAACCAGTCATTGGTATTAGATCTCAAATAAAAATACTTGAACCTTGACTCAGATTTAGATTCAAAAAACAATAAAAGGAAATATATCATCGATGCAGAACCCATTGCTACGATCATAACCACAAAAATCCAACCAGAAGAATCAAAGGAGCCTGAGGAGGGGGAGCACATATTCCATTCGCATATGTGGGTGAAGGGGACCCCACTACATTTCATTATTGATAGCAGAGGCCAAAATAACCTAATCTCTACAGATGTCATTAAGCATTTGAATTTTCTAACAATACCAAACTAGTAACCATACAACATCGGGTGGTTTTTCCATGGATGATATCTTTGTGTTAGCGAGTAGTTTCATGTGTCCTACAACATCAAACCCTTCAAGGATGAGGTATTGTGTTATGTTTCCCCACTGGAAGTCTGTGATGTTCTTTTAGGCTAGCCATATATGTGGAAGCATCATGTTGTTTATGAGTCTCAACCCCGTAGTGTCATTGTTACTCTAGGGGGTCGTCTCTATAGGGTACCAGAGGTAGTTCCGACTATTTCCTCTGAAAAATATTTTTGTAAAGTAATCTCTTTTACCACAAAGTTTATCCTCTTCATAATTCGGTTAGAAGGTGAATGAAAGGATGCTATGACCACTACAACCTCGGCCTAAGACCTCTCTATCCAATAGAAGCATGTCAACAAGATTGTAGGAGAGAGAAAGTTTAATCTTGCTTCACCTACAGGGGTGCCTCTGCACTTCCCATTCAAGAAAATCTATAATACATCCCTTCATATCTCTATTAGCCACAACCCTTTTCAGGTGTGCTTGTGGTTCCAACCATTGGCCCCCATTGATATAGTCCTTCATGTTGAATCTTCATCGATAGAGTCCTCCCACACTCATACCAAGGAATATCATGCACCTATATTGGTTGAACGGATCCAAATCATCCAACAACAGGTTCATGGCATTCCTCAACCAGCTAATTCCAAGTACAAACAAGACAGCTTCTTCAAAAAGGAAAGCAATTAACCAAGTTTCAGATTCAGCAAAAGCTTCCCCATCTCCCACAAGAACTTGACACAATGGGGACCATTGCTTCATAAGGGGGGAGGAATGATCCAGGTGGATATCGGTGGCCACCCACCTATTCTACTAGCTCAAAATACAGTTTCCCACCTTAGCATCTTTTCTACGGTTTTTTGTCTCATGAACTTCTAGGGTCGTTTATAGGCCCTAAACGACATTTTTTTGGCATAGAAGCTCCTAGTTTATAATATAAGCATATGCAAGGATGATTGTAATGTGTACTTCTTGGCTATACCATTTCGAAGGTATATTGAGCACCCAAAATGAATATCATATGAAAAATGTATGCCCTCAGGAAGTTGACGTATCAACTACCCCCATCGGGGCCCACAAATATTTTGGTGTTTCATCTTTTGTGGTTAGGGTTTTGGATGTTTAGCATTTTCTCATTAATTCTTTATGTTAAAAGGGTATTTTTAGTCTCATTGTAAACATCTTCATGTGAATGAGCATAGCCATGACATCTCTTCTTAGAAATAAACTATCATCATCCTAGTGAATTCATTTCACTCTGTTTTTTACAGTTTATGCAAATTTCATTCTTTAATAGAAATTGAGTATTATTGTATCTTTGTGTTTCTTGCAATATATCTATGTTTTTATTTGTTATATCTCTACCTTCATTTCATTCTCGGCATAATCTAGATCATTTTCTGAGGACTCCACCAAGCCCTTCCTTGCACACAACAAAATCGTCATCTAGATCTGCAATCTTTAATATTGGCGCACTTGTCAAAATGTCTTTTAGTTGTTGAAAACTTTCTTCACACTTGGAATTCCATTCAAATTCCACTGCCTTCTTTTGCAAAGAAGTGATTGGGATTGCATACTTTCACAATCCTTTTATGAATCTTTGGTAATACCCTACAAGATGCTTGAATGATCTGAACTATGTCACATTTCTTGGTCCATTGGTATCTTATATTCTAATGAATTGTATCTTCTCAAGGTCCATTGTTATCTCCTCTACTGAAATAATATGCCCCGGGTAGTGGATCTTCTTTTGATAAAATATGCACTTACTTAGCTAGGCATACAACTTATGCTCTCTTAAAACTTTTAGCACCATTCATAAATGTTGATCATGTTCATCTTATGTATTTTAGTAAATCAGTATATCATCTACGAGCACAATTACAAACTTGTCCAGGTATTCCCTGAATACTCCGTTCCTCAAGCACATGAAAACAACCAGATTATTTGATATCCCAAAAGGCACTACTGTGAATTCATAATGCCAATACCATGTCTTGAATGTTGTCTTGTTGATATCCTCTTCCTTTATCCTCACTTGATGATAACCTAATCTCATGTCAATCTTGGAAAATATTATTGCACCTTTTAGTTGATAAAATAAGTAATCACTCCTTGGAAAAGGATATTTTTTCTTTATGGTGACCTTATTCAATTATCTCAAATCAATACACAACCTTAAGGTTCTATATTTCTTCTTCATGAATAGCACTGGGGCACCCCATGGTGACACACTTGGGCGTATATACCCCTTCCTTAACAATTCTTCAAGCTACCTCTACAACTCTTTCAATTATGATGTGCCCATTCTATAAGGTGTATTGGACACTAGGACAACTCTTGGCACCAAATCAATAGAGAAATCAATGTCTCTCTTTGGTGTTAAACCTGGGATGTCCCCAAAAACATCTTCAAAATCCCTGAAGACTAGGTGGTATTCAATTATTTCCACTTAATCTCTTGTTGTCTCTTCCATATGGGACACAAAAATTTGGCAGCCCTTCCTGAAACTCTTTTTCAACTACATAGCTGAAATTTCCCTTAAGGATATAGCTCTTGGAATTCCTTGAACATTTCCTTGCTTCCCTTATTCATCAATACATGTGATTGTCTTGTTGTAACAATCTAGGATAGCAAGGTGTTTTTCCAGCCAATCCATTCCAATAGACAATCATATGAACACAATGGTATGATGTTCACATATACCTTTGTGTTGAGTCCATTCATGTCTATTGGACAATATTTAACTATCTCATTGATTTTCCTCTTAGCCCCTGTGGATAACTGAACTAACCAAGATTTCTTATGTTTTCTCCTTTGCAATTGAAAATTTTCAACAATGTGAGAGTTTATGTAGCTATGGATAGATCCATAATCAATTAAAATTGCAATGGGTTGGTTATCAGTCTTACCTTCCACTTCAATCATGGGGGATTGATGTTTTTCGTGCTGGTTGTCCAAGGTTGCATATATCCTTGGCATGTTTCGTCCCATATCTTCCACTATTTCATCCCCCTTAATGTTGTGGACAATCCTCAATATTTCTCCTTTGTGAGGGTAGTCCCTATATAAGTGGTTTCCCTCACATCCCCAACATTGTATAGGATGATACATGTTAAGTATATTAGTTGTAGTTTAATTAACTAAATTCTGAAGCATTTTCTATCAAACCAAGGTAAGTAAACTTATGAGGTGTTGGCACTATGTATGTATAACTAGCTTGGTGGTCACTTAATATTCCTGTGAAAAGTAAATTTATTACAAACTTAAAGAAATAAATTTCAAAATCTGACTCAAGGAATGAGAGTTATTCTTGTGACTAAAGGAACATATTTAACCTTCAATTGGTGGAACTTCTAGTTTAGATGCAAATTCTTGGTGTATATATGTACTCTAATTTTAAACAGTAATGAAAAATGAAGGAAAGGAATGATAAATTAATCTATCACACTTCACAAATGAAATTTACCTATCTGACTGTTAAATTCAAAAATTGTGTGTATTTAAAGAAGTTACAATATTTCCTACAATTTCGAACAATTACAGGAATTACTATGTATAGTGAATTTCCTACAATTTGTTAAATTTATTGGAATTTCACGTGTGTATAGAATTTCCTGCAATTATGGAATGTTACAGGAATTTTCTATGTATGTGGGAAATTACAAAGTCTGGTTTTCAATTACAGGAATTGCAAAAATAGGAAGAATTTACAAACATGAGTTAATCTTACTGAAATAATTGAACAAAAATACAACACATACCATGGGGGGCTCCTCAGATATGTTTCTTGATAAAACTCAGAAGTCTAAAAACACCTTGACACCATAAATGGATCATGAAATTTTTTCTTGCATTCAATGACTGTCAAAGTTTACATGAATACTCTGCAAGAGTAATTTCAAAATTTTCACTAATTGATTACATTCCCTCACTCCTATCTTTATAGAATATTACATCATTAAATCAAATCTATCTAGGATAATATTTGGTTCATATTTTGGTAAATAGGTTACAAAAATATTTCATGCTAAGTGTTGGTGCAGGCCGATTTTGGGGAAAATAAGGGAGCACGTTGGAAATAGAGGAAAAGCAGCATCGGAAACAGAGGAATACCCGTACCGAGAAAAGTAGTTATAAAGTGGACAACTTGTTGCGGAGCAGTTGGAAAGTGGAAAATCACCAACTTGGAGAACGGTTGGATCGAGGACCAACCATGAATAAGTCAAGGAGAAAGTGGACAAACCTAATACTCTTAGGGTTAGGGTTTTTGTAAGGGCATTGTCCCAGTTTTCTATAAGTAGAATGTATTAGGACGATGAGAGGGTTGCCCTTATTTTTGGTATGTATTGTTGAGGTTGTAATAGATCCATTAGTTGAGAAAGAGGTCTTGATGAGAGACTTTTGTGATATGTGGAGATCAATTGTAATGAAGGGAGGATTGTACAGTGAGTAGCACTAGATTTTGCAAGAATATGAATAAAGAGCCAAGCGACAAATCTTTGTGGATGTAGCCCCAATGGGGGTGAACCATGGTATACCTGTGTTTTGTGTGAATGTATGCAGTGTTTCGGATTGTATTTTCCTTAGTAATTTTATGATGAACATGTTCAATGATAAAAGGAAATGGCACTATGCACTAAAAAATAAACTGATGGAATCTGCAGAACAGCTCTAAATAAATGAATGTTATAGCTAGTGTTTAGATCAAAATCTTGTGTTATAGTAGATAAATACTTTTCATTGAACACATGCGGATATAGTGGTTAATGAATTCCTATTAGAATAGTTGTGACAATGGTATGTACTAATATCTAATGAGTTTTTGAAGGCTAACAATGAGTAGATCCAATGCCTCTGAGAGAGAAACGCATCACATCCCATGGTTGCAGACATCTGATTCCTGCAGCCACCCATTGAAGCCATCTTGGGTGATACTGCACAGTGCACTTTGTGCGTTGTGTTTCCTTCTAGTATCCATAAGTGTCGATGGTAGAAGGAAAGTTGGTAATCCTGTAGCTAGAACATGGGTTAGCCCATAACCAAGCCAACAATGGTTTCGTTGTTGGTTGGAACTCGGAAGATTAGATCGGGAGGGATGTATCACGTAGTATAGTGCGAGGGTTAAGAAAGGGGATGTTTTTAGGTTGGAACCCCACAAAAGAAAAGATCAAAAGATGGTTGACAGTTCAGAAACTAGAATTTTCCCACAAAGATAATGAAAGCTCTAGGTTTAAGCCAAAATTGTATTTGGAAACATACGTATTCATCAAAATACACGAGAGTTTCTTTAGTGAGTTTCCCACGCTATTGCAGGAGTGGATAACACAGTTGAAAGATACCCATCTGACTAATAGAGTTAGATCAATGGAGTGGATAGAAGAAAGTATCACGCAGTTGAAAAGGGTGAATAATAAATTCACGCGCAAAGTAGATTTCTAGCTAGATAGCATTATAGTGGGGTATGTCACTGAGGTTGTAGTAGATACATCGAAATCTTATAGTGTAGTAGAGTAGGAATTTCTTAAGGTTCTAAGGGGAAGGTACATCGGGTCACTATACACTTCGATCAAAATATAATTGCATGATAAAGGGGTATTAACCATGGAATCATACGACTAAACTACCCTGTGCGCATGGGGGAGTTTGAGGAAACACTGAGGAAGGTTCGATATGGAAGGGGAAATGAATAGAGAAGAGTGTAGTAAAGAGAAATATCCCATTATCATGAATCAAGAGGAGATCTAGGAAATCATGCAGAAGGCAGGAAGGACATGCAGTGGAAGACCCTACCAGTAGGAAGGAACGACGCGCAGTGGAAGACCCTACCAGTATAAGCTCAATAGGAAGAAAAGAGAAATAGCTAAGAGGGAAGGCTTGGAGAGTGATGAGGAAGAGGTAGAGGATATTTATGATGTGTAGCACATTGAAGAAATATTGCGTGCCACATATGAAAGAAAGACTAGAGGAGTGGGATCTAATGAGGAAGCAAGTACCCCTGTCCAAATCTGAATTAGTGTAGAACCTACAACCCCATGTACGACTAACACACCAGCAAAGAAATAGTTGTTTAGAGAACAAGTGATTGATGGTCAGATGAATATAGGAAATCAGAATAGAACTGAGGGTACAAGTGGAAGTACCAACAGCAGTACAGGTAGTGGTAAAAGGGGAAGTACCAGTAGAAACACTAGTGTGAGTTCAAGTCTGAACAATAGTACATAGATAGTAGTACCGCGTAGAGCAGGTACAACATATTTGACAATGGCATGTGTATACCCAACGATTAGATTACCAGAGTTTCACGGGGACAGATCAGAAGACCCAGAGAAGCACATATTCGTGTGTGTGCGAATATGGGAAGAGAAAAGAGGCACTAATGAGGCAGCAAAAGTAGCACAATTAGAAACAACATTTAGAAACCGCGTGTTGGATTAGTATATGAGTCTAGCAGTAAACAATCCACAGGGTTCATCGAGAATAGTAGCAGAGATCATGCAGGCACTGATCACAGAGTTTCAGAGGCCAAAATCAAAGGATCAGTTTATGAATGAGATGATTGAGGTTAGAAAAAATCCAGGAGAATCCATATGGGACATTAACTAGAAGATCAAGACATTGAAATGTAAAATGAAGTGTCCCATTTTTGACATGCAGCATAGACCGTTGTTTATAAACTCTATGTTACCACACTTCAAATATCCACTGAGACAACAGAAATTTCAAACCCAGGAAGAGGCACTAAAAGCAGAGATTTAGTTAGAAGAGAATCAATATAAGAAGACAGATCCATCCATAGAGGATTTGAAGGAAGACTCGAAGAACTTGACAGTGCAATTAAATCAGAATAAAAGTCGAGATAAAAGAGAAGTAGTGTGGTGTACCCTATGCAGATCAAAGGGACATCACAAGAACAAGTGTTTGACATTTGTGCAATACCTGGGAGTAGGGATACCAAATCCATTGCCTACATGAGGGCCTTGGTATAAAATATGCAAGACACATGGGTTGTTAAGAACCAAATATCAATATAGCATAGAAAATCCTCAAAAGAAGTACTCAACGCCTTGAAAAAGAGATAATTTCAGATAATAAGCCTCTTCAAGGGGGAAACCTCCTTTTACCCCACTTAAATGTTCAATTACAAGATGATTCAAAATGAAAATTTCTCCTTGGTATATATAGGAGACTAGGAGGTATAATTACAACTAATGGCCTAAAGCCAAAATAAATAAAATAACATTACTAATATAAAATGCCCCAATTAAGGGGTAATGAGCCAATATTAGGGCTTAACATGCCCCTCCCCTTGAGACAAGTGTTGTCCGCAACGCTTGAGTAACTCTGGATGTTTCTGTATAAAATACTCATCTTCCTAAGTGGAATCTTCAGTCGGTATTTTTCTCCATTTAATGAGATACTCTGAAATGGATATATTCCTCAGTTGGTGAATTCTTGTGTAAGTGATGTCTTCAGGCTCCAATATGATTTTTCCTTCCTCGTCAAGTTTTGGCAATATAGTTTGAACTGGGATCTTGTCACCTATAACCTTCTTTAAGCATGAAACATGGAAAACTGGGTGTACTCGTGAAGATGCAAGCAGCTCCAATTTGTATGCCATAGTACCAATCTTTTGCAACACCTTATAAGG
>SNQJ01S0032091.1:35002-84793 GCA_010110895.2 Picea sitchensis
TCGGGGTCGTAACTTTTGCATATAATATCCGTTTTAGGTGTATGATAGCCCATTGGAAAGGTATCGTCAAGGATATTCAGTTTTGGGCCTCAATCATCCCCTCAGCTATCATTGAGAAGCTCGATCCCAAAAAACCTTCATTTAGGCCCTCAAAATGGCCACGGAAGTAAAAACTACTAAAAATAGTAAATTGCCAAAATTGCCAGAAAACTGTTTTGAGCCAGTTGGGAAAGGTGGGTGCCCACCGATATCCACCTGGATCAAAAATAAATTATATCTTTTCAAAAAACAACTTTAACTCTTTACCCTTGTGTTTAAGTGTTTACTTAAACGTCAAGGCACAAAAACATTATCATCATGTAGCTAATATTTAAAATATTATTTTATCCATTTCAACTCAATATGAATAGAACTTAAAACAAGGCTACGTTGTATAATATACCTGTTGAATTAGAAAATATAATATTATAAAGAAATGAAACATGCAAGTATAAATAAATGATTTGACAATTGTCAAGAGTTTGCATAATAGGGAGAGAACCGTTGAAACACCTTTCCATGTGACTTTGCATTGATGGGACGTAGAAATTTGAATGAATTAGTATGTTTCTTGTCTACATTTTGTAAATCATATGTCAACTATGGAATCCCCCAAAGGAGTCTAGTTTGGATTTTTATTTGTGTGAAAGTATGTAAAATGAGAAATATTTAAGAAAATATCTTGATTGTGTAAGCTTTTATGGCTGCAAATTTAAAGAATTTTCAAATTTTGAAGAATTTTCTTTTGATTGTGCTTTCAATTGTACACTAGTTTAACTCTATTCTACTATGCATTCAATAAAGGATATGGGAAAGGATTTCTAACTTCCCACAACTTTTCAATAGTTCATTACATCAACTCTATTACAAGTTAATTTGAGATGGGGTTAAAAGAAAACAAAGGTAGTTGTAAAGGGTCGCAAGTTCCTGCCAATTCTAGCAGAGGAAATCAATTTGTAGCCCAACAACCTGTGCACTTAGAAAACAAGAAAAATGCATTAAACCAAACTGAAGCAAAGGAATTTGCAACATTTTTTCCTTCATGTGTAACTGAATGTGTTTTATGTTTGGTCTTTATGCACCATCGTCGTAGGTTCTTGCATATCTCGATAGAGATAACTCACATCTGTCAATTGTTGCGGCAATGTTACTGGAACAGAAACTTTAATATTTTTGTAAGGGACTATGAGAAATTTGAAGATCAATTATGGTGTACTCTCCAATATAAAAGTGATCACACTTTAGTATTGGTACATTCCTTTGGAGAATACGCCATTGTTCTCACTTGCTTGGAGATATGTATTAGTATTGGTACATTCCTTTGGAGAAGACATCATTGTTCTCACTTGCTTGGAGATATGTATTATCTGAAATAAGAAGAGTAAAGAGAAACATAAATTCAATGCTACCAAGCTGAACATAATGGTTTTCCAAACTTCCATCAAACTTTGAAGTATTGTAAAAAAGATTTGGACAGTGCCCTAACTCATTGATATATACCATGCCTATCATAAGTATAATATAATAACACAATGGAGATATTATTTTGAGGATCCTTTTTAAAACATTATATAACTAACGAGTATCATAATGAGTATATAATTCCAAAAGTACAACAAATCAAATGATGTTGATATTCCTTACAATACATTACACCGTTAATGACTAAAAAATAGCTATTTTGATACCTTCAAGAATTGAAATAAAGTGTTGCATTGATTGTTCCACTAAAGAGGAACACACAATCTGCTCAAGGTGAATTTGTGAATTGAAGTTTGAACTTTACAACTAGGTGGGAACCAAGGATGGGTAAACACCATCAATGGAGGCTTCTGCTACTGAGTAGATGTAGGATGTGGTTGGTGTATTTTGTTTGGATCATCAGTAGTTAGAACAATTTGCTGCCATTTGGGTCCAATGGGATTGTTATCACCCTTCTAGTTTTTAGCGCTACCAACTAAACTAGTTTCCTCTTAAGGGTTTGACATATTAGTAGGTTTTTTCAGTAGTCATTAGTAAAATGAGTGGTTTCCGATAGAATTTTAACCTCGGAGACATTAGCCCTAATATTTACATCACTTGTTTTTATCAGCGGTTTTTCGTTTTCTCCTCTTTTATGATTATTTATTACAAGAGTTATTACTTCTATGGTCGGTTTTCTCTGGTTTTTCTAGGACTGGCTCTTGCAGTTAATTTCCTATCTAGGAAATTTCTCCTATTTATTTTTCTAAGCTCAGTGGAGGCCACATGTCTTACTCAACTATTAATGACCTAGAAAAAAATGTTGCAAGTTTAATGGATGTTAAGGATGAGTTGGGGTGGCAGTACGAGGGCCTCTTCTCAAGGGTCGATGCATTAGGTGGTGTATTGGGGCCATCGTTCCTTGTAGAAGCTGATCTAATGAAAAATCCAGGCTTTAAGAAAACAAATCTGACATATGACCAAGTTCCTCCTAGAACCCAGGATTCGGTATTCACAAAACACCTTACTTCCCCCTCTGCTGTCTAGTACTCCTCTTAGACAGAGAAGTTTCAAACGACTACACAAGCCTCACATTTGAACGAAAATGATGCTTACCCGTCGAAGAGAATAAGGTTATCCCACAAAAATACTCACTTGACTAGCATCCAGAGGAAAGTGTGGAAAACAAATAGGAAGGTAAGGAAGATGGTTTTAGGCTCGGATGTGGGCATAGAGGAAGCCTGTAGGTTTGCACTCTGTGGAGTGGTAGGTAGTTTTTCTTACCCATATCTTAGTAATGTTAATATTTCAATCTAAATTAAAGAACAATGGGCTCCTTTTTTGGGATATACACTGGATATACTCTACCTAACGAAAGCGTGAATAGGATTCCTTTGTAAGACTCCAGAAGATGCTACACGTTTACTTGAAAAGTCCTATGTTAATGGGGGAAGCAGCTTAATGCTTAAACGGTGGAGAGTGGATTTCGATCCACTGATGAAACATTTCCAATTCTGTCACATGTGGGTTCTTTTACTGGCTCTTTCGATTCATTTGTGGAATGCAGGTGCCTTATGGGCGATTGGGTATTCGCTGGGGAAGTTCATCTCTCTAAATTTTTCATCTTTGGAAATCTAAACAAGGAAAATGGGAAGGGTGTTAGTGGAAATGGATATTCATGGTGGTTTTCCAGAAGTATTGGATATCGAATGGCATGGGAGACATATTACTTAGAAGATGGACTATCTAGGGATATTGTTTATCTACAGCCGGTGTAGAGGTACAGGTCACCTACACCATGAATGTTCCGGTAAGGTGCAAGAAGAAACTTCAGAGGATACTCTCTTGCAAAGAGAGCCACTTGACTATGTTACAGAAGTGGATTCTTTAGGTTGTGAGAATTTTCATTTTGACTTTGAGCCAGATACACAGATGGAGTCTTCTACGTATCTAACGGGTAAGTTATAAAAAAAATGTACTCTATTATATTATTTGTTGTCTCTATGGGAAAAGGACGCTTTGGAGAAGCCACAATGGCTACATTTATCTACTATTGTTAACACTGGACTTATTAATGGTGCTATTGTTTCCAAGAAACTACCCCTGGAGGTTTCAGCCTTGACACAAAGTACCAATCTTTCCCCAGCTCATGATTCTATGGTATTATGATCCGTCTCTCCTAACATACCTGTTATCCCTCATTCCTTATCACTTGAGTCTAAGTCTCTACAGCTTTGCAGCTCTAGGTTTCCTTTAACTACTCTAGTCCACTCTTCACTAGAATTCTTAGATACTCCAATGTAGCCCGATTACAGAGAATCCGAGGAGGATGAGCCTACCCTCAGTGCGGTCCTAGACTCTTTAATCCATTTTATACAGAATTGGATCTTCTAGATATATATGGTCCATGCACATATCGAAAACTCTTCTAGCAGTCAGTGGCGGACAATTATATTCTAGCTATGAAGAACTTGATTATAGCTGGAGATTTGAACATTGTTTTATCTTCAGATGAGGTCTGGGGTGGATCAAATAGATGTGGTCCATCGGATGAATTTTATAGAGTTTTATTTATGTCCAAAAAGATGATAGACATAAAACCAACAAAAATGGTTCCAACTTGGTGGAACGATAGAACTGGTCATGAACTAGTAGTGGCAAGGAGACTGGATTGATGTCTAGTGGTTGAAGAGTTATTATTAGCAATGGGCATCTACAGGTTGTGGGTCAAATTTCCTTTTATCTCGGATCATGCTCTTGTATTCTTACAGCTAGAAATGCTTCCTATCTACAAGGCATATCCTTTTAAAATGAATGCTCATTGGCTGAAGGAACAAGATTATACTGATTTAGTCCATAAAATTTGGAGGGATCTGATTTTCCTTTCTAAAGGAGGCAGTCAAAAGAGATTGGTATGGAAATTAAAAGTTCTAAAGACTAATTTGAAACAGTGGTATAAAGAAAGTTTATTAAGGAAGAATGAAAAATTGGGGACTCTAGAATCTGAGATTAAGGAATCGATCTTGAGACTGGTGGGAGATCCTACAAACCTTGAAGAAGAAAATATTCTACGACATTGATAACTTGACTGAAATGAGATTCTAAGAGGTAATGAAGAACAATGGAGGCTCCGTAGCAGAGTTATTTGGATGACCAATGGGGACAATAATACAAATTTTTTTCATAATCTCGCGAGCCATAATAGGACCAAAAAACACATCTGGGAGATCATTGATGTAAATGGCGTTATTATTTCAGAGCAGGGAGTCGTTAAGGAGGCAACAGTCCATCACTTCAAATATTTTTATAGAGCTTAGGATTCGATGAATTCCACTGAACAATTCAAGATCGTTGGTTTATATCCATGGATGGTAAATGATGAGGAATCAAGTATACTTTATGAACCTGTTACTTTGGAAAAATTAAAGAAAGTTCTATTCAAATTAAAAAAAGATAAGAGTCTCAGGCCGGATGGCTGGTCGACGGAATTTTTCACCTTGTTCTTTGATATAGTAGGTGAGGATCTTCTCAATATGGTGGAATAATCGAGGAGGATTGGTTATGTTGTGGGAAGCTTAAATTCGACTTTTCTTACTTTGATCCCGAAGGCTAATAAACCAGTTTCATTTGATGACTTTCACCCGATTTCCTTATGCAATTTGTGTTTTAAAGTGATTTCAAAAATCATTTCAAATCAGATTAAACCTTTCCTTTCTAAATCACTCTCTACTGAACATTTTGGGATTTCTTCAAGGTAGGAGGATTCAAGATATTGTTGGAACAACTCATGAAAGCTTACACAGTATAAAAAATAAAAACTTAAAGTCTTTGGTTTTAAAAGTGGACCTAAGGAAGGCGTATGACTACATTGACTAGGAACTATTAAGACTTATCCTTATAAATGCAGGGTTTAGGATCCAGATGACCAATTGGATCATGGAATGCATGAATTCTTCTTCCTACACTGTTATGATTAACAGTGAGGCAAAATATTTTTTTAGAAGCGACAAGGGACTGCGTTAAGGCTACCCACTTTCACCATTGCTCTTTATTTTGGTTATGGAGGGTCTCATCTTACTACTAAAAAATTCCATCGATGAAGGTATCGTAACATGTATAAAAGTATCACGCTTATATAATATTTTGCATTTACTGTTCATTGATGATGTTCTTATTATGACAAGAGCTACATTGCAAGAATGGTGGGAAATTTACAAAATTATATGTTTATTATGTAAAGCTTTTGGGCTAATGGTTAATCAATAAAAAAATATAGTTCATTATGTAGGCCTTACGGATATCGAACTTTCCCCTTTCAAGAGCGTCATTCCATACACCTTTAGTGATTTATCTTCGGGATTCAAATATTTGGGTTACTATCTAAAGACTGGCGCTCAAAAGGATGAAAATTGGGATTGGTTGGTGGCCAGAATTACAAAGAAGATTGGCATATGGTGCAATCGGTGGCTTTCCTTGGGAGGTGGATACATTCTTATTAAAACGGTGTTGGAAGGATAGTCGGTATACTGGATGTCGATGGAAACTATACCCCAATCAATTCTATCAAAGATCAGAAAATTGATGTTCCACTTTCTCTGGAACAGTCACAAGGATACTCAAATATTCCACCTGTGCAGATGGGATATACTCTCTAGAAAAAAAAAGAATGGAGGCTGGGGTCTCAAGAATCTTGCTTTGTTCAACACATCTCTGACTGTGAACACACTTTGGTGGGTTCTAACGCAGTTGGGCATCTGGCAGAAGGTATTAAGGGACAAATACTTACTAAATACCATGGTTATCAACTGGTATAGGTTGGCTACACATAAGGTTAGCTCAGCTTCAAGAATTTGGACTAGCCTAGTTCAATCTGTTCATGTCATAATTCACTGGCTAAGTTGGTTGCCAGGCTCGGATCACCTCATAAATATTGGCAAAGATAGATTCTTGGTTTAGGAGAAAAATATTTTCTCTCAGATGAGATAATCATTATCTTGAATCAAAGAAAAAATTCAGTATTATATCTAGCTACGACTTCACAAAATCCCATTACTTTATCCGAGTCTTGGATTGGCAGCATGGAGCCGGGTTTGTTGGGAAATCTTGTGTCTGAATGGGACACCTATTGTAATGAGTTAAATGAAGTTGGTGTATCGCTACAGGGTACAGAGGATACTCTCCTATGGAAGGGAGGAGACGCCACATGGAACATAACAATTAAAAATATATATCTAGCTCTTATCTCTACCCAGGATTTCCCGATATCGAGTGGTTGGAAAGTTAATTTATGGAAATGGAACATTCAGCTAAATATTAAACTTTTTATTTGGATGGTGGCCGAAAATAAGATATTATCCTAGGAAGTATTACAAAAAAAAGGATGGAAAGGACCTAGTATATGTCCTCTCTGCAAAACAAATAATGAAGACATTGATCATTTGTTTGCGCACTACTCTTTTACTCAGACTGTTTGGGCCAGAACGTTTGTTTTCCTTAAATTCAAAAAATGGTGGAATGGGAACACTTTTAATGATTTCATTGCCTCCTAGGTGATAGATAATACAGTCTCCAATAATTTGGATGTGCTCACATGTTGGTTTATCTGGATTGAGAGGAACCAAGTGATTTTCGAGGAGAAAAATCCCTCAGATTGGGAAGTGGCTTGTAAGACTATCGGAGTGCTCAACTTCCGCACACATACACATAAATTGAACACTTTGAAATGGAGTTTGATTACTCAGCTTGAGGTTTACATTATAGTATTCTTTGATGGGGCCTCTATCAGAGGTGGAGCAATCTGCGAAGCTGGAGGTGTTATAAAAATTCCAGATTTGAATGTTTTCAAATGGCATATAAATTGTGGGGTCGATACAAATACTAAAGTTGAATTGATGGGGGGATGGGTAACTCTAACTCTTGCAAAACTTTGGAAAATAGCAAAGATACATGTGATGGGGGACTCCAAGGTGATAATATATTGGATGAATCAAAAACCCAATTTACATGCTATTGATATTGAAGGCTGGAAGTGCAGAACCAAGGTAATGACCACAGATTTCCAAGAAATTAGCTTTCACCATATTTTCAGAGACTTCAACAAGGAAGTACATCGCCTTTCCAAACAAGGCCTACTGGATCAAAAAACAAATTTAACTTACTACGCTGTGGATGAAGGGACGATGGGTCTACTATTTCACCTAAAGCTCTTCTGAAGACTATGGGGGTTCTATGTATAATGCAGTTTTTTTTTCGGGGTTCATAGTCTAGGTGTCTATCGTGAAGATGAACTTTTTTGTTTTAGGCCTTTTTTTATTGACTGTGTTGATATCCATTGTGGATAGCTCTTTTGGTGTCATTTGAGTCCTGAGTTTTTTTCTTTATTAGCTGGGGGAAGTTGTTATACTATTGGATCAGTTGAGAACTATTTTTGAAATGATCCTACATATGTAAATGAAATTATTCTCTAATATATAATTTCGAGTGAATTTTATATTGGAAAAAAAGAGGAACACACATATCAACACAATACCTCTTTAACAAAGCTACCATTAATAGAAAATACAATTTTAATTAAAGTGAAATGGTTAAGTGGTTGTTTTTTTGGGTTATGTGTATGTGTGGGGGGTGGGAAAACAATGACACTAAAGAGCATATAATAATGGTTTGTAAAACGAGGGATTGGTTGGCCACACAATTAGTGAAACTATACAAAAGAGTTGAATCTGTGTGTCATCATTTTATGACAACCAAGAGGGAAATTGAGCCCTGATTTTAATCTGCTTAAGACCTGCCTACCACTACAACTCATCTCTCCTCTTCTGTGTCTAAGAAGAAAAACAATCAATCAATCTGTGGCTATGCTCATTCGCAAGAAGATGAGTATAATGAGGTTATGAAGGCATTTTACAATAAACATGAATGCCAAAACCCTAGAAATCCAAAAACCTAACCCTAGGAGATGAAGTGCCAAAAGTCATGTGGGCCTTGTTGGGGTAAGTTATTACATCAACTTCCTAGGGTCGTAACTTTTGCATACAATCTCCATTTTAGGTGTGTGATAGCCCATTGGAAATCTTTTTTCCAGAACTACACATTATGCTGTCAAACTTTGACTCTATCAATAGTTTGACTGTGGCAAGCCCAAAAAACATTGTTTAGGGCCTCAAAACGGCCATGAAAGTACATAAAGTTGTACTGACATCAAAACTGTAAAAGCAAGCCAGTTGGAATAGGTGGGAGGCCACCAATATCCACCTGGATGTTGTGTAGGGATTCAAGACAGCCCCAAAAGTAAAGAACCCATAATTACAAAGAGATGTCACCATTACAGAGAAACATGTTGAACTAAAAACTATTAAGATGATCCAAGTGGAATTTGGAACAGGTGGGTGGTCACCAATATCCACTTGGATCAACACCTCTCCTATAATTGTAGGGGCCTTGACAGTTCTATCAAGGTCAAAACCCTAAGAGATCTTGTGTCTTTGGAAATGCCCTCTGTAATTCTTCTCCAAGAGACAAAAATGGAGAATACTATAGCATTGGACAACACAAGGAGGATCTTCAAGAATTATAGTGGGGTGGCTGCTAGTTCTAACAACACCTATGGTGACATCGCAACCCTTTAGGATGAAAGCGTATGGGATTTAGAGGTAACCCACATAACTCAACATTGGATTCTTACAATGTTAAGAAATAAATAAATAGAATAAAAATATCTCTTATAAATATCTATATGCCCAATACATACTCTGAAAAATCAGAATGTTGGGCATCTCTTTTTGCTTGGAAATACATGTTATATCTAGAAACAGTGATTGTGGGAGGATATTTCAACACTCATTTGACTTCAAGGGAGAAAAGGGGAGGTAGCAAGGTTCGTGATCCCTAGAGTGAGAAACTTCAAGATCTCCTCTCGGGTTGGGATCTAATGGATGTTAATTCCCCTCAAAGGAAAATACACTTGGAACAACTAACGCTGAAGGATAATTCATATTGTGTCCTACCTAGATCACTTCCTTATCAATTCTGACTTCCTTCTTACCTCCTTTGTCATCTCGTCAAGTATCCTTCCCACCACCATCTCTGACCATAAAACCATCGCTCTTCTTTTTAGCATCCCACATAATATGGGCCCAATCCCCTTCCACTACAATCCCATTTGGTTAGACTACCCCTCAGTTCCCTCTCTCATTCAACATGCTTGTTCTAAGTATTTCCAGGGATCGCCGAACTATATATGGGAAATTAAGCTTAAAGAGGTCAAATTGGCATTGAAAGAATGGGTGAAGACTTCATATATCCTGCCTCATCATGAACGTACAAATAGAGTAGCATATTTGGCCACAATTTAGGAAAAAATAGAAGAAGAAGAGGTAACCGAAGATCTTTTAAGCAGGGAAAAATAAGCCTACTAGCTACTTCACTCAACTATGAGGCAACTCAAATACAAGTGTTTGTGGCTTAAATCTCAAGATTCTAACACCTCATTCTTCAATAAACAAACCCAACAAACAAGGAGGAAGAACATTGTAACAAAAATTCAGTTAGACTTAGGGCAACAATTAGAAACAATAGATCAAATCAAGGAACTGACAACTCAACACTTTGGGCTACTATATCAATAGCCTAGTGAATAGGCCAGTGAAGAAGCCACACAAGAAATGCTTGAAAACATTCCAGTGCTAATCACAGATCGATAAAACCAACAACTTATCAAAGAAATTTCATAAAAGGAAATAGAGCAAGATATATGGAGCATGGAGCAAGACAAAGCTCCAGGACCAGATGGATTCTCAATCGGGTTAAATAGACAGTTACGGGAAATTATTAAGGGCGATCTGAAAAGGATGTTAAATTATGTTCTGAAAAAACATAAATTTGGAGGTGCAACAAACTCTAGCTTTTTGGCCCTCATCCCTAAAGAGGTCAACCCCTCTAACTTCTATCGCTTTCGACCCATCTCTCTCTGTAAATCCTCTTATAATATTCTTACCAAAATTGTCGCCAATCGTATTAAAAATTTCCTCTCCAAACTCATCTCATACTATCAAGGCAGGTTTATAGCAAACAAACAGATCACATATAATATAGTAGTTGTGAAAGAAGCAATACATTCAAGTCAAAGAAGCAAAGATCGAGGCATGGTAATTAAACTAGATATGGTGAATGCCTTCGATCGAGTAAAGCACTCCTTCCTTTAATCAGTACTGAATGCATATGGATTCTCAGAAGACTTCATCAATTGGATTAAAGCCTATATCAACTCTCCTTGGATAGCTCCTATGATCCATGGAAGTCCCACACAGTTTTTCAAAGATAACAAAGGTTTAATAAAAGGATGACCTCTTTGTCCCTATCTTTATATACTAATCACAGATTATTTAAGAAGAAAATTGGAGGAAGAAAGAAGAATCGGTAGACTCCCTGAACTTCAAATTTCCATGGGAATTAAGGAGAACAACCACTCATAGTTCACTAATGATACCCTTTTTCTGGGGTCAACAACTTCAATCATCGCCAAACGGTTAAAAAGAGTCTTGGATTCCTTCCTACAGGCTTCAGGTGGTAAGCTCAATAATACTAAATGCAATATTTATGGATTTAATGTCCCTGGGCACATCAGGGAAGTAATAGCCAGGATCTTCGAATTCCCTTTATTGTCTCTTGGAAACACCTCAAGTACTTAAGGATGCCAATATTTTTGTACCACTCGTCTTCACAGGCCCGACAAAACATCATGGATAAAATAACAGCTAAAATCCAAGGATGGGGAGGACAATGGCTAAACCTGACAAGAAAAATAGTGCTCCTTAAATCGGTATTATCTGCTCTTACCATTTTTCAATGTATAGGGATGATGGCCCCAAAAGGTGTCTTGGAGAAAATATCAAAATCTCTCTATAGCTTCCTATGGGCGGGAAGGAAGACCAATACCAATAAATTTCACCTATTTAATTGGCAATGGGTATGCCAACCTCAAGAAAAACGAGGCCTTGACATCAAGAACCCTTGTTTGATGAATTTGTCTCTCGGAGCAAAAATGGCATGGCGTCTCATGTCAAGACCCTCTCACTAGTGGAAATCAACTTTAATGGCCAAATACTTCAATAGTCCAAGTCAAAGGTGCTTCGATATTTTTCACTCACACTCTAATGGTTCTCCCACTCTAATGGTTCCCCCATCTGGCACCTTCTAAAAGACTCTTCCTCTCTTATTCAAGCCAAGCTCTCGTGGGCTCCAGGAAATGGTGCTCAGATAAATGTGTGGATAGACCGGATTTTGGATTGGGAGCCTCTAGGACAAGAGGAAACTCTTTCTCCTCTAAAAGAGTGGTGTCTGTCTAATTCATTATCCTAATTACAAGATTTCCCAGAATGGGCTACAAATGGTGAATGGAGCAATTGGAGAACTCTTGATCTTCCGGTCCACCTTCATCCTCTGGCTTCTTACTTCTTCAACAAGATGGTTGGGTGTGCGTCGCTAAAGTTGCAACAAGGAGACAAGCGCAGCTGGGGAAGATTTGGGAATATAGTTAAATTGGGGTACAATTTCTTATTCTCAGACTTTGGTGGTCCTTCCACTTCCAAGCTTTGGGAATCGATCTGGGAAAATCCTTCTCTACACAAAATTAACACCTTTTGTTGGATAATGGTGCATGGCAAGATTTTGACATAAAAAAATCTACAAAAAAGAGGCATAATCAGTCCATCCAAGTGCCCCCTCTGCATGAATGCTTCAGAAACAATCCACCATCTCTTTTCTTATTGTGCAGTTGCTACTCAAGTCTGGGGAATCATATACAACCCTCTTTCTCAACACTATAATCCTCCAGAAAATTGGAACAATGTGTTTGTCCTTTGGAAACAAAGATACACTGGTGATTTCAGGAAAAAGCATCTCTTCTCACAACTCTGGACACAAACTCCCAAATTCATTTGTTGGGAAAATTCATTTGCTGGGAAATATGGATAGAAAGGAATAAATTAATCTTTCAAGGTAAAGTATACCACCCACATCGCATTTTTACAAAATCCTGTGGCCTTATTTCATAGGTGTTCCATCTTACACCCTCGTCTCAAGACCCACATGGCTCAATGGATTCAATTGAAATAGACTGGATCTCAAACATATTGGGCTTGTCCTATCCAAGATTACAAAAGTCATTAGCATAACATCCCAAGCAACAAAATTGGCAACTCATATTGAGTGATTCTGAATTTCTTAGTTGGCAGTGGAAACAACGGTCTCCCATCCTTTTCTTTTATGGGGCCTATTCAAGGAATCCAGGGGCGGAAAGTGCGGGGAATCATCAAAGACTCGAATGGACAATAGATTTTGGAGTTCTCTTGGGGTTTAGGACAAAACACAAATAATAAAGCAGAGACTTTGGTAGTTTACATGGGTTTAAGTCTGGCTCTGACTAGAAAAATCCAAAAGCTCGTGATCATTGGTGATTCAGAATTGATAGTCAAGGGGCTCAGAGGGATAAGCAAAAGTACTCATTTTTCTAATGAAGTGTTTCTCTCCCGAATAAAAGCATTAGAAACACATTTCTCAAATATACTCTATTTCCATGTACTACAATCCCAAAATAATGAAGCTGATCGGCTTGTGAAACTTGCTAAGGAAAAGGAATAGAGTAGACTTGATGTTAATAGCATTGCAACCCATGTGTGGCTCCCTTGAAGCTAAGTTGTTAGTTTTAATTCTAATAGGCGAATTTGAGAAGCAAATGGTGCCTGGACTAAAACCGTGGGGTAGCTTTGGCAACGCTTTGTGGTATATGAAGATGTGGAGGCGATCCAGAGGTGACTTTCCATGCCATACTTGCGCCATTGATGCACTACAGGCCCAAGTCCGGGACCTGCAAGCAGAAACCAGGGCTTTAAGGGAAAGAAATGAAAACCTCCAGCAACAATTGCAAGTTCAGGAAATTCAATGCCAGTAGGAGTTGGCAATTGTTCTACGGGAAGTTAACAGGAATACAGGGCATATTTCCAGTCTCTGTTTGCATATGGATAACCCTCCACAACAACATCTAGACAATGAGGGCCCAGTCAAGTCAGTGGAATCCAGGGTCATTTCAGGCTCTTCACAACTGGGAAGGATGGCCCATAACCAGGAGCAAGTGCGACCAGATAATGATGAAGAGAAGGGATGTGAACCAATCAGACAACCAAAGATCATTCCAGTAGGAGGCAATGGCGATGTGATAGAGTTTCAATAAATCTTTGCAGTTTAGGCAGAGTCATAGTCAGGAAGCACAAAGTTGCACTCATTGTCTGAAAATAGGGTTTCTGCAAATTTTGTACTCATATGTATTATACATTAGCACAAAATCTCTTTTATAATAAAAACTTGTACTGTTTCTGTTAAAAAAAACTACAAATTTTATACCCATATATATTGTGCATTAGCACAAAATCTCTTTTATAATAAAAACTTCCAACAATTTTTGTTAAAAAAAAATTACAATATAACTCTTCTACATGTATATTATAATTATAGTTTTTAATTTATTAGCATGGTACATCGGGTAATGTAGTTTAACTAGATTTATTATACATTATAATATATAATATATCGTGTATTATTTAAATATAATATATACTGTATTTTTAAAAAATTAGAGTATAACTCTTCTATAAGTATATTATAATTATAGTTTTTAATTTATTAGCATGGTATATAAGGTAATGTAATTTAAGTAGATTTATTATACATTATAATATATCATGTATTATTTAAATATAATATATATTGTATTTTAAACTTTAATTTAAAATTATAATTTAGTTTATCATATATTATGATATATTATTATTATTATTATATATTTTTTTTAGGGTTTTAATTTAGGTTAGCATATATTAGTATATATTGCTTTTAGGTTTCATTTTAGGGTTTTAAATTAGCACACAAGTTTATTTTCAATATGTCCTGTATCTTGTGTATTTATTGTGAAGATTTGTATTTCTAATGATGAATCTAGTTTAAAAAGTGGAAAAGTTCATAACAATATGATTTTGATTTTAGAAAATTAAAAAAAACTCTCTAAAATTCCTCATCACAAAAATCTAAAAACAATCATTTACTTAATCAATTTACATATTGTAAAACCAATTATAAAAATACAAAATACTCAAAACTTAAATTTCTTAGTAATTACAAATATATAATTTGTTACGATGATCCATTCTACACTAATATTTGTTAGTGTGATCCATTCTACAATTATATATATATATATATAGTTACGGTGATCCATTCTACACTCTAATTTGTTTTTAGAGGGAAATTTATTATTTAGACGAGGCAATGTAGAATAAGAATAAAGATATTACGGGATACTTTAAAGGAAGTTGTAGGCTTTGATCCTTTGTCTTCGTCATCATAGAATGAATCAAAAAAAGAAGAAGAAAAATCGATGTATTACAACCTGGTGCTAACATTCCTTCCTTCACTGTTATTTTTCGTCTCATTAAATTGCACGGCCTAATGTAAAGATTCCGATCTCTTCTCTTATTGTTTATTGGTTTTTTTTTAAATGTGCATCACATTGTTAAATATCTCTTTGTCCGAAGTAGTGATCAAAATTGAACTTTTTCTTAAGTAGCTCAACCTCGGAAAAAATACTTAAAAAAAAAGTTTTAAAATAAAAAACTACAAATATCATAAAAGTTTTAAAAAATAATTACATTTTCAACAATCCATTAATGATTTGAGATTCAATTCATACTTTAGGTTTTATATGAGAATCTATGTGAATCATCATCCATTATTTGTTGTTGGCATCTAAAGAGTAAAATAATTTCTATTTTATTTAGCTTTCATATTTATTTATCCTTACACAACAATAAATTCATCATATAACTCATGTCCATATAATCTTGTTGTATGCACCATTTTAAGTGTCACATAAATGAAAGCTTCTCTATGAAGATTGGACACTTTGTCAGAGAAATAGACCACTTGGTCTAGGTTAAGTGTTTGCCAGTTGGAGCTTCAACCCCCACTAAGTGCATCTTTCAGTGCTAATTCTAACTAAGGCTAGGGAGATTTATAGTGGTGGATATAGGAGTTGAACCCCTGACTTGTAATGAGCTAGTGGATACTAGGATATGTGGTTATCAATTCCTTTGTATAAGAAAGAAAACACAAATAAAAAAGAAAAGGAGAAAAATATTGGACACTTTGTTTTTCTAAATCCGCACTTCTTGAATTCATTATGAGCATTGTTTGATGCTTGTGGATATGTGAATTGGAATCACATTTAGTGTCCATACTTAATGTGTTTGGATTCCATACTCTAAACAACAAGAAAACAATTAGTCATGGGTTGTGGTTGTAAATTGTAATGGCATTGGAAATGCATTAGAAAGATTAAGTTTGAAAAATTCAGAGAAACCACAGTATTGACAATCGGAGGTCGATGTTTTGAGTCCATATCGGGACCCATCTTCCCTACAATTAAGCTTGAGTAAAAAGAAAAAAAAGAGAAGAGATAAATAATGAAACCTACGGAAGGTGGAAAACCTAGGAAGTCGGCACTAAGAAACACTAGAACTTTAATTAAAAAGAGTTTAAGAGATTATTAATTTTTTTTTTCTAAGGTTAATAATAAAATATTAAGTTTAATAGAAAGGATAAAAGAGATTTAATAAAGTATTAAGGAAGGTTTTTTAAGTAATATTTATAAATAGGAAAAAAATTTGGTTAGGTAAAAAAATATTAAAAATAAAATTAGAAAAGGGGGTTAGATTTAAAGAAGGGTTTAAAGGATTTAAAGTTTATAGGATTATTAGGGTTACTTTCCAAAAAATAGTTGAAATATTGTTTATTAGCGTTAGATTAATTTAAAAAAAAATAGTTGAAAGATTGTTTGATGAGCGTTAGATTAATTTAAAAAAAAAATAGTTGAAAGATTGTTTGATGAGAGGGTTATTAATTTTAATAAGTGTTTAGTTTATTAAAAAAGTGAGAAGGTCCTACAAAGAAACTAAAGTGTTTAATAGGAAGAAAGAGGTGAAAGAGACATACCTTGGTTTTACTATTAAAGTGTAAATTACCTGATACATCTGTCTCGGATCAAAGGAATCCAATTTTCGCTAATTTCTAGACCGTTGTCTCTTTTCGAGTTGTTGGGATGTTTAAGGATTTCAATAGCTTCCTTGATTCGACGTTTGAAGAAGTGGTATTCCTTTGCTAAAAAAAAATTGTCTTCTAGTCGCACATGGTGTTTGGAAGAAAGGGAGTGTTTGGCTAAAGTTGAGGTACGAATACGTTCGTTCCTGATATTCGCTCCATGTTCTTTGATCCTGATCTGAAAGGAACGACCAGTTTCTCCTATGTAGCATTTACCACAGGAACATTCTATTTTGCAAAATCCTTTACATTTATGATGGTCAATCTTATCTTTTACGGATTTCATTTTTCTTTTGATGGTTTCTAAGGGTTTAAAGGAGGTATTAATCTCTTTCTTTCTTGGGACATTGGAAATGTTATCAATTTTTCCTTAGATGTAGGGAAGGTAGGCCTTTGTACTGGGGGGTTGGTTGATAAGGGGATTAGGTCTATTACTTTCTCTATCTAGGGATTTATTCATCATTTTCTTGATGTCTTTGTCCCTTTAGCTTATGCTCTTGAAGACTATGGAGAGGTGATATTTTTCTTGATCTAGGTTATCATCATCGGAAATTCTTAGGGACCTTGTGTCTACAGTGTTGAGGACACCTAACTTCTGGTCTGGCTGGTGATGAGAACTGGCATGAAGGTAGTTTTCTATGTGGGTATTTTTTTCTATAGACTGTATGTCCAAGACTCTTGTCTTCTTTCCTTTTGATCAGTACGTCTAGGAAGGGAATGCTACCATTTTCCTCAAGTTCCATTGTGAATTTGATGTCTTTAGAAATAACATTGAGATGTTGGAAGAATTTTTCTAGTTCATCTTTACTATGGGGCCAAAGTGCGTTAGTATCATCAACAAATCTCTTCCATCTTAATGGTTTAAGAGGAAAGGAATATAGCGATTTTTTCTCAAAATTTTCCCTAAAAAGATTGGCGACAATGGGAGATAGTGAGGATCCCATAGCTATGCTGCTTGTTTGTTCATAAAATTCTCCTTGATAGCTAAAAAATGTGTAATGGAGACAAACCTCTACTAGTTTCACTGTTTCCAGGTTTGTCACTTCTTTAACAACGTGGATGGCTTCATCTAGTGGGATTTTGGTGAAAAGGTAGAAAACATTGAAGCTAATTAGGATGTCTTTAGGTTTTACTTTCTCATTCTTGATGATTTTAACGAAATCATTAGAGTCCTTAATGAAGGAGTCCACGTGACCTACTAAGGGGCTAAGGATATTAGCTACATACTTGGCCAGCTCATAAGTGGGTGAGCCAATTGTGTTTTCTATAAGTCTAAGAGGAACCCCATTTTTGTGAATTTTAGGTAGCCCATAGATTCTTGGGGTGATCTCGTTGTTTGGGAGAAGTCGCTTTTTTATTCTTTCATTTATGTTAGAGTTTTTTATAGCTCTCTTTACTTCTTTCATAATCTTTGTGATAGGGTTTTCGGAAAGCTTTATGTAGCTACCACACTAGGACATGTGATCAATCAATTTTGTGTTGTAATCTACTTGATTCTTCACTATTGTGGCACCACCTTTATCAGCTCTGAGAATAACATAGTTCATATTGTTCCTAAGGTTCATAATGGCTAGGCGTTCTTCTTTACTGATATTTCTCTTTGGGGGTTTCAATCTTCTTAAGATGATGGCACAGTCCTGTCTAACATGGTCTTTGTCTTCGTTCGCTAAGTTTTTTATACTATCTTCGTTATTAACTACAAATGTTGGGCTTAATGACTATTATGAAGAGAAAACAACATACATCTCAAAAACCTAAGGAAATGATGCCATCTATTTATAGTTCATGACATCCTCATCATTGTAATAGATACTTAACATGAACAAAACACATAATTAATACTTGAATTTATATCTCTAAAAAATTCATTGATTTTGTATAGTCTTGGTCAAGATCATGGTAAAGACAATGCACAATTTTTCTTTATTTCAAACAAAACTATGTCAATGACTTTGTTTGGGTTAAAAAAACTCTATTAAAAGTTCAATGAAATTTTCTAACTTGTATGTTCTTGATTAAGTTTACATATGAATGTGCACATGTTCTTCATTAAGTTTAGATATGAAACTTAAATTTTCTTGATTAAATTTCGATATGAACCTTAATTTCCTCCCCCAATCATGGCCAATGCCTTGAGACCCATCCTGACTAGACAAAAATTCCTAATAGCACCGCTATCCCACTCAAATGCAAAAGATCCCTTTTAGAGGACATGTGTCATAGTTTAAGGCCTTGATCATTACCTATTAGCCCAAAAATCTCCATTTAGTGTTTATTTCTTAAGAATTCTCCCCCAACCATGGTTAAGGCCTTGAGACCATCCTTAATGCATAAAATGTCATAATGGTACCCATTTCTCACTTGAAGGACAATTATCCCTTATAGAGGAAATGTCTTGTGGAGTATGTGTTGTTTATGGCCCTTGATCTGTAAAGGCTTCATCTAGGGACAAATTGCTTTATTGACCTCCCTTGACGATGGTCAATTCCTTAAGATCCATACCTAGCATGCAATATCTCATAATCATACCCATATTCCACTTGGAGGCCAAAGATCCCCTCTAAAGGGCTTATGTTATGGTTTGAGGTCATGTTGATAGGTCATGAGCCCTAGAGATCCATTTATGATGTAAAACCCTTATTTTCCTCCTTTGATTATGGTCAATGCCTTGGAACCCATCCCTACTACACAAAAACTCGTAATTGCATCCATATATCACTTGTATGATGAATATCTACTTTAAATTGTCTATGTTGTGGTTCAAGGCCTTGATCATGTCTTGATAACTCAAGAATATTAATTTAGGGTCTAATTCAATCAATTTCTCCCTCAACCATGGTTTTGAGACCTATCCCTAGTGAGCAAAATATCATATTAGTGCCCATGTCCCACTCTAAGAATAATACTTTCTTATACAAGGTATGCTATATGGTTTGTGGCCTCATTCATGGCCCTTGGTCCCTATAAGCTTCATCTAGGACCTAAGGGCCTTATTTTCCTGCCACACCCATTAGCAATGCCTTGAGACCAATCCTGCTATCCAAGGCATTATAGGAGCAACCATATTCATCTTGGGGGTTGAGTACCCACTTTAGAGCGCATGTGTGGTGGTTTAAAACATTGTTCATGGTCTTCGAGTCCTAGAAGCTTCATGTAGAGCCTAATTTCCATGTTTTCCTTTCCTTATAATGGTGAAATCCATTAAACCAATCCCTCATGTGAAAAACTTCTTAAAAGCACTCATATTACCATTCCAGTAGAGATATTTCCATTAAAGAGACTATGTAATTGTTTGACATATTTATCATAAACCAAACATTCATTTTCTATTCTTTTGAAAATAATAAATTGTTTATACAAAAATATTAAAAGATCATAACATAATCATGTAAATATCTTCAATATTTTTTTAAATATTCAACAAATTAAAAAACTCTAAAAATAAATATTGAAATAAAAAAATATAAAAAAATTATTTTACATTAAAATAACAAACATTTACATATATATTTATAAATTACATATAAGTTTTTTAAAATTCAAACTTTTAATATTATTTTAAATAAAATTATAAATTTTAATATTTTCTATTTTTTATTAAGGGGAATGAGATGAAAGGAAAGGGATTAAAAGTTTTTATTACGGAGAATGAAATGAAAGGGAAAAAATAACTTTTATTGTAAAAATTTGAAGGCTAACATAAATCTAACGGTAATACAACCTGAAGTAAACATTCCCTTCTCCATTCCTTCCTCCACTACTACCGCCCAATGTAAAATTTCTTCCTCTTCGACTCATTTTTCTTTGCAATATGCACTCCCCATCATAGTAACAAATGTTCTAGAACCTGGGCAGCATAATAAAAAATGTTCAGATTCACTAGTTGATCGTGCATTATTCCCTTAAAACTGTTTTAATGAATTTTGAAACGAAAGGGGGTGTTCCATAGATTTTGGTGTTTGTTGATCTTTTGATGACTTCTAACATTTGCAATCTATGGTTTTGAGTGAGCATTTACTAGATAGAAGAATAAACATAAACATTGTAGATTATTTGAAAAATAGTTCTTTCCTAGAAGATGTCAAAAATCTACTTTAATTCTAAGTTTCCATTTGCCTTTGAGAAGATGAGGTGCTTTACTAATTCTTTGTAATATGGATGTTTTGGTTATTGTTTTCTCATTTGTATTTTATTTATTTTTAAATAGAATTTTAAAATTTTGAAAATTTGCATTATAACAAAATAAAAAATCTAATGGTATGATTTTACTTTTCACTTAATTCACATAATTGACAAAATAAAAAATTGGATGTTATGATTTTACTTCTCAATTCATTTACACCATTGACATTGTAAGGAGGGTTAGACTCTCTCTCTTTATATGCATGTATATATAAAAATATGTCTATATGATGCAGACATACAAATGTGATCTTTCCAAAGATTACATAAATTGCCATCCTTACAATTAACTAACATTTCCCTATCCATCAATGCAAGTAGAGAAAGTGCATGTTAATTGCAACATACATCTAGCTTAGCATAATATTTTTTTATAATATGTATCTTAGATGGACATTGTAGAGATACTCAGTCCAAAAATGAGATTTTTTCCAATTTAGAAATCCATTCTTTAGGCAAGTCTTCGAACTTGGTGTTGATACATTTATCCAACCACATAGAGTGAAGAGTGGTTGTCTTAATTAAAGGTCACACACTTGAAGGAAAGTACCATGTTAGTAGAGATATGGAATGGTCCTTAAGCCCTAACAGTGATATGTTTTCACCACTGGGGCTATCCTTTGTTAACCAATATCTTATTGTGTTCATTCATAAAGACAAGTTTACAATTGTGAAAATTAAAGTCAATATATTGTAGGTACTAGGGGGATCTTGTTCATTTGAATAAAGGGGGGTTTAAAATAAATTCAATATATTGTAGGTATTGGGGGTATGTTGACTGTCATGGGGTTTATAGGTATTGGAGGGGATAAAATGGGGTATCTAGTAAAAACATGGTTTTTTATTATTAGAAAGATGTGTTCGGAGGGGGTTAAACAAAAGGATTTTGGGAGGTATTTATATATCTAGTGAATTTAAGGGTATTATTTAATATCCCATGAACTCGGGTTATGAAACTTGCACACATTTTTTAGCATTACATGTGGGGTTTTGTCAAGAATGAGTCAAGAATTGGAAATCTAATGGAGTATACCTCTTTCTCTATCATGGATGGCTTTCCTTCAACCAATTTTGAGCTAGAGAGCTAGAAACGTAAGATGTGTGTCTTCATTTCTTAATATTTTATCCATGTCATAGCTATATGGATATACATTTACATGTGAGATTGAAATATAAAACACACAGTAAATATCTCAGTGTACAACTATACTAGAAAAGATCTTGAACTTAGGTTTATTTGATGCCTTTGTTTTTAAATATTTTGACACTTATAATCAATGTTTTTGAGTAACAAATTTTCTATTAATATACATTTATATGTGGTATTGAAATATAGAGCGCAAAGTAAATATCTCATTGTACAACTATACTAACAAATATCTTGAATTTGATTTTATTTGATCTCTTTGTTTTTAAATAGTTTAACACTTATGGTCAATGCTTTAGAGTAACAATTTTTTTATAATTTTTGTACATGCAAACCATGTTAAAAAAAATACAAGACACTCAAGAAATACTTGTCACATATAGATTCTTGTGCTTGAATTGTGATGAGACAATATGATGTTAAATTCTTCTTTGCTAAGTTCAATGTCATCTTCACTTTTTACAATCCAACTCTGTATCATTGATCACATTTGCAGCAAAATAAATTCTATCTTTTCACAAAACAACTTTTAACTCTTTACCGTTGTGTTTAAGTGTTTACTTAAATGTCAAGGCACAAAAACATTATCATCATGTAGCTCTTATTTAAAAGATTATTTTATCCATTTCAACTCAATATGAATACAACTTGAAACAAGGCTACGTTGTATCATATACCTGCTAAATTAGAAAATGTAATGTTTTAAACAAATGAAACATGCACGTATAAATAAATGATTTGACAATTGTGAAGAGTTTGCAGAATAGGGAGAGAACTGTTGAAACAACTTTTTACATGACTTTGCATTGATGGGTGTAGAAATTTGAATGCATTAGTATGCTTATTGTCTACATTCTGTAAATTTTATGTTAATTCTGGAATACCCCAAAGGAGTCTAGTTTGGATTTTTATTTGCAAGAAAGTATGTAAAATGAGAAATATTTAAGAAAATATCTTGATTGTGTAAGCTTTAATGATTGCAAATTTGAAGAATTTTCTTTTGACTGTGCTTTCAATTGTACACTAGATCAAGTATATTATGCTATGCATTCAATAAAGGATATGGGAAAGGCTTTCTAACTTCCCACAACTTTTCAATAGTTCATTACATCAACTCTATTACAAGTTAATTTGAGACGGGGTTAAAAGAAAAAAAGGGTAGTTGTAAAGGGTAGCAAGTCCCTGCTAATTTTTGTAGAGGAAATCAATTTGCAGCCCAACAACCTGTGCACTTAGAAAACAAGCAAAGTGCATTCAGCCAAACTGAAGCAAAAGAAATTGCAACAATTTTTCCTTCGTGTGCGGCTGAAGGTGTTTTATGTTTGGTCTCTATGCATCGTCGTTGCGGATTCTTGAACCTCTCGATAGAGATAGCTCGCATCTGTCAATTGCTGAGGCAATGTCACTGGAACAAAAACTTTAATATTTTTGCAAGGGACTGTGAATTTTGAAGATCAATTCTGGTGTACTCTCCATGATAAAATTGATCACACTTTAGTATTGGTACATGCCTTTGGAGAATACGCCATTGTTCTCACTTGCTTGGAGATATGTATTAGTATTGATACATTCCTTTGGAGAAGATGTCATTGTTCTCACTTGCTTGGAGATATATATTATATGAAATAAGAAGAGTAAAGAGAAACATAAATTTAGTGATATCAAAATGAATGTAATGGTTTTCCAAGCTTCCATCAAACTTTGAAGTATTGTAAAAAAGATTTGGAAAATTCCCAAACTCATTAATATATACCATGTCTATCGCAGATATAATATAATAACTCAGTGAGGATATTATTTTGAGGATACTTTTTAAAACATAATATAACTAATGAGTATCATAATGAGTATATAATTCCAAAAGTACAACAAATCAAATGATGTTGATATGCCTTACAAGACATTACACTGCTAATGACCAAAAAATAACTATTTTGATACCTTCGAGAATTTTGAAATAAAGTGTTGCATTAATTTCTTCACTAAAGAGGAACATGCATATCAACACAATACCACTTTAATAAATCTACTGTTAATAGAAAATACAATTTTAATTAAAGTGAAATGGTTAGGTGGTTGTTTTTTTTGGGGGTTATGTGTATGTGAGGGGGTGGGAAAACAACGACACTAAAAATCATATAATAGCGTTTTGGAAAATGAGGGATCGGTTGGCCACGAGATTAGTGAAACTATATAAAAGAGTTGAATCCATATGTCGTCATTTTCTAACAGGAGAGGGAAATTGAGCCCTACTTTTAATCCGCTTAAGACTTGCCTACCATTACAACTCATCTCTCCTCTTCTGTGTCTGAGAAGAAAAACAATCAATCAATATGTCATCATATTTTTTACCAAATTTTACACAATACTAATACCAATCAACCTTATCATCTCTTCCCTTTTTCTTTTTGTGTTGTTTTCACCTTCGGTTTCATGAAGAATTTGATCTCCTCATTCCTTTCATTCATTCAAAGGAAGGAATTTTTATTCAATTATGCAGATTCATCGTGTCTTACAGTTTTGGAGGGATGGGCATGGGCATGGAGAAATATGGTGTGAGCGCACAACATGAGAATAGATGAATTTTGGATTTCAAGGACACTGAGATGAAGCTTGGACTCCTGGGAGTAGTTGCGGATGAATCATGTGAACACCATAGGATTCGTTGAAAAAGAATATTCTTCAAGGCCATGGAGTTCATAAATTTTACCATTTCACACAAGGAAGATGATAAATTAAATGAATCTAATTTAGACAAAAAAAAAACAAAAACAAATGGTCCATCCTGCGAGTGACCCTAAAGAATGGGACATCATTCTCCTCCAAAGTGAGTATTCCTTCCGTAAAGGAAATTAATGTATGTACTATTGAGGGAATGTTTTGGGAATTCATGTTAACTAGATTCCTATATGGTGCACTAAGATCATGACACCATATGCCATAATTACCCTTGATATAAAAAGGAAATCTTGGTTCTAAAAATGTGACATAGCCCCCTAGTTCTGATAGTTTGAGTTTGTTCTTTGTTGGGTGCTTTTCTGAGCTCAAAAGTTTTTAATATAGTGATTTAATATATTACAATGCATAATGTGCATAGTAAAGTAAAAGGACTATTATATGTTCAGAAACTACAATCTCAAGGTGAATGAACCCCACTTTTATACATTCTTGTAATTAATAAATCGAGTCCCTTGAAAAGAAACTTGGGATGGTTTACAATTACAAACATGTAACAACTCACAATATACCAGTTGTGTTGTCCCCATTGCTCACATCATCGTTATATTGGAGACCATGTATATTAATGGATAGGAGAACCATTATCTTTAGGGTATGACCATGTCCTATTTAAATTTGACACTGAGGGAATGATTCCTTGCTCGAATCCACGTAGTGGAAAAGTTAGAAGACATGTTCAAAAGTGGAGAGGTAGGGTAATTCTTGGTTCCTTATAATGCAAGGATACATTACAGACAATAATGAAGACATATCATGCTACATACAAGGTAACTGGTACAAATACGTAGTATATGTGATAGGAATAGAGGAATGAAAAACAAAGATGTTACACATGCATAGAGACAATAAAGATAGATATGCAATGGATATTAAGGAACTGGCGAGGGAAACACCTAATTTGGAGAGGGAATTGAGGGAGACGAGATATGATTATTCAAAAGTGATTTTTATTGGCATGATTACAAGAAGAGTGTGCTTTTCATTGATGGCAAGAACAACAATGACGATGGAAAACAAGAAAGAAACGATGAGAGTTCAAAGTTTCAGAGAAAACCTAATCACGATGAACATTGCGACCATGCTAAGGAGTTTTCTCCAATCATCGATCCTCGAAGTGTTTCGATATCGACATTTTTTCGAAGATGCTAACCCAAAGGAGAATGCGCAATAGGTTCATCCCCGATCGCCAATCCATGGTACCTTTTCTGCATCGACGATCCCAAGCTTGGCAAGAAAAACAACGACGATGGAAAACAAGAAAGAAACGATGGGAGTTTGAAGATTCGAACTTCGGAATATTTGCAAGGAGCACAACTGAAAACCTCTGAAGCACGAAGTTGTGAAGAGAAATTCAAATCCAGGTCGTTGGATCTGGAAGGACACATGGAGAGAGATCAGTGTTTCGCTGATTTGCAAAAGAGAGTAGGGGCCATCTCCAAAGTACCGAAACACGAAGTCCCAATGAGATCTGGACCATTGGATCAAGGAATGTCATGGTTTGTCGATATGACATGAGCGCAAGTTCAGGAATCGAGAGAAAGGAGGAGAGCTAACTTGTGAGTTAGTGAAATGCAAAGTCCCGAAGTGCGAAAAGGAGAGATTTGGACCGTTAATCTGGCAAGCGTAGAGTCGGGGTGACTTGTAGCAGAATCTCTGATGTGTGAAGTTGTGAAGCGCCTTCATGGTTGGTAATTGGTCACAGCCAGTGGTCACATGGAGAGAAAATTTCACCTAGTGCTAGTTCGCGCGGGTGAAGTTCGCAAGGAGCTTCTTCACTAGGACCTCCTGTAACTGACAAAAAATGACTGACTATAACTGCCAGAGAAGCCAAAGAATCTCAGTATAACAACCACTGATGACGAATAGACTAAGCATAACCACCAGAGAAGAGGAAGAGTTGAGTGCATTATCTGGTAGAGGACTTGGCATGATAAAGAGATGTAGAACATAGAAGAGAAGGCACTTTTTCAAAATTATTCATGTGGGTAGAAGGTGACTAAGTGGAGAAACTGAAGAGTACAGAAGAGGTGCAGCGCATAGAATTCAGAGGGAGCACAAAGCATAAAACCCAAAAGAACAACTGAACAAAAATGCAGTGGTGCACAGGAGGAGAAAGAGCGGAGCATAGACGAAGAAGAGTGCAGTGGATTCACAGAGCATAGAAGCAGAAATATGCAGAAGTGGAACAAAGCATACAAGTTGAAGAAGGTAGAAGAGACATCGAGTTGTAATAGATCAAATTAGAGAGATCAAGTAAGTAAGTTTTGTAAGATTCAATAAGGGTGGTAGGGTGGTGCTAGGGAGGATTGTAGTCCTCTAAATTCTAGTTGGTGCTAGAATATATTCTGGGAGTTAGTGCTAGAGAAACCTAGGAGTTGGTGCTTCCATCTAATTGGTGCTAGAGAAATTTGAGAGTTGGTGCTCGCTGCAAGTTGTAGCTTGCTATCAAAGGTTGTAGCCTCATATTTTAGTTGGTGCTCAAAGACTATGGTGTACTTGAAGGTTGGAGCTTGATTGACATCCTAAGAAGATGAGGTTTTCTTCCTTTATGGGTTTCCTCATGAAAATCAGTGTCTCTGAGTATTCTGTGTGATTGATCAAATATTGTATATCTATACATGTTAAGTTATCAACAACCCATTAAATAATAATCTAGAAAGATTTAGAAAAGAACAGGAAAATTTTCAAGCTTATATATATAACTGATTCACTCCCCCCCTTCTCAGTTATATTTCCAACAATTTTCCCCATTGGCGTAACACCACATTGTGTTCAAACATAATACCTGTCAGTTTGATCAATTCGAGATGCAAGGCTACTTTTCCTCCTTAGTCGAGGGAAGCACATGAAAAACTCATCTTTCCGTTGGGTTCATGCATGCTCGTGCTTTATAGATACATATGAGGTATTTCTCGGGGTACTTTGTAGATAGATGGAGAAAGATAATTAGATAGACAGGGTTGGGTTAGGCCATCTTAGATGACAAGGGTTATGGACTCTTTACAAGGCAATGAGCTTCATATATAGACTACTCTCTACAAGCTAGTGATAAAAGATAAAGTAGCCTTGATCTCGAGTTCTTGGAAGTAGGAAAAATGAATCCCAATTTGGATCTCCATCGTCAGCAATATATAGCTAATCAATAGCTAAATCCATCAGTATAGTGTGTTTTAACAATGTTACTTGAATTTCTAGATCATGAGGTGATTTGTGAATTTGATACTATCTTCCTACAAAAAATGAAGAAGGGAAAATGAGGTAAGTATTCAACACTTATTTATGAGCATATTAAAGTAGATAATGCTAACAAATGAAATAATTATCTAACAAAAATGGATTATTTTCTTGAGTTTAGATTGATCCAAATTTCCTTCTTGAAAACATGTAAAAATCCAAAGATTTGGTTGAAATTTGATAATATACTTGCATGTCCATTTATTTATCTAGATAAAACCAAACATTTTCTATTTGATTTTCATTGAAAATCACAAAATTTGAAAACTAGGAAACAAGGAAAAAAATTGTAACCGGGAAATAGGGGAAAAAATTCACAAGCGAGAATTTTTTTTAACATTTTTGTTGACTTCTATAGTTTCTTCTTTTTTTTCTTTGAAATGAGTTGTACTAGCTTATTGGCTTCTCTAGTATCTATTTTTTTCTTAGTGAGTGTAGTGTGAAATGTACAACGTACTTTCCTTCTCTTTCTTGTATGAGTTGCATTTAGTTGTTGAAGTGCAGAAATATATTTATAAACATAATGTTAAGCCTATAATCAATATCATTATTGTTAGCCTATAAATCATATACTAATCCACCATCATTCTGTTGGATTACTGAGAGGGGGGGTGAATTAGTAATAACGTAATGTTAATCCTTTTTCTTCAAATGTTATATCAATGTAGAATTATTATCCAATAATGAGCAGTAATAAATAAACAATCACACACATGCACAGTACACTAGTGTTTTATGTGGAAACCCAAATCGGGAGAAAACCACGGAAAAACAGATACTTTTTTCTTATATGTCTTGAAGAATTACATTCATTGGAAACAAAAAATTACCAAGCCTCCAACTGCAACGAGAAGGAGGATCCAACCCCCCTAGTTCTTAGGCTACAACCTGAGGAAGCTCCAACTCCCCAAATCTCGGCTGCTTGAGGAAGGAGGCTACAACAATGTTCTCGGCTACAAGGTGTGTCACATGCCTTTATCCTGCCACCTGAAGTAGAAGTGGTATGATGGAACCACTATCACACTATCAACATGGGATATCTTTGTTGTAAACTGTACCAATAAATCTAAACCATGCATCAACCATGCATCAGCGCCAATCAGCCTGTGCCATAAGCAAGTGCATCAACTATGCATAACATAACCTGTCACATCAACTGTACCACTTAAACAAGTGCATCAACCATGTGCACTGACTTTGTAATCAGCCTGTACCATAAACAGACGTGAAATCAACCATGTACCAGTAACCAATCATGTGTCAACTACTTTCATCAACTTCTGAACAATGTATGTGTACCAACATCATCAACTATACACTTCATGTGCATCTGTCTCAACCACTGTCACACTCATGTACCTCAACCAAAAGCCCTCATCAATTTCACTCAACTGGAAATCGATTTTTATCTCTATAATAGACCTGGTGCTTCTGATCATATTTACATAAACCTTCATTAACTTTATGACAAGAAACTAGCATTTTTTCTTCAAATGTTCTTTAGTCTCACATGCTTTGGATCAACAACCCTAACTTGAAATGATAATAAATATGTACCTATAATAAATAAATAAATAAAAAAAAAAAAAAAATGTTCTTCAATTTTTTTTAAGCAATTCCTTCAAGTGTCACTTTGCTTGGAACCTCACCAAAGGAGTTAGGAAAAATGGCATACCTTCTTTGAATTGACTTCATTACAGGAAAGCGACATTGTGAAGTGCCCCCGCCCTACAAAATATTTATGTAAGAAAGCATTGCAAAGCATACTAAAACCTTTACCCTATCCGACACATTTTTTCTCACTGAATTTGGATCTTGTTATGAAGAAGTTATGACATTTGAAACACTGATTTTGACTAGTTTTAGGGACTAGCCACAAACCACATTTTCCACAGTGTAACTCCCAAAATACAACAACACAGCTGATTTTTAGACCACTACTTGGATATGTTTTCTCACACTGCATAGAAATTTAGGGATCACGAATCATTAGAGAAAAGGTTATAGCGAAAATGGTGAGATGACTTTGAAATAACATACCTTAGAAAGAACCTTCAAAGATTTATCCTTCCTTGCATTTGGAGCCTTTCTTTTCTTTCACTTTCCTCTAATTTCATTTCAAGATATCATTTTATGAAACCCTCGGACATATAGATATTCAATATTTGAAGTGTGATTCAAATGAGAATGCCTCTTATTTATACTCTCCAAGTAGCTTCATACAAAATATATTCGGTCACTTATTTATACTTATTTTAGGGTTGGGTCCACTTCTAATATCTCCATTAAAATTGTGTGAAATTTATTTGATTCACTTTGATTATGACATACATCACTTCACTTTATTACCTTTTAAAATCTCTTAAACCACTTTGATTACTTTGACCTTTTTGGGAGGCTTCTAGATGACATCACGGTCCTCCAACCCGTGAGCCATAACTCTAAACATTGGGAGTTATGTGACATTGTACATACACAGAAATGGAATGACATGTACTATCCATATATAGAGATAGTATTATCTAAAAATATCATAACTCATACCATTATCCATCAAAACAAACTTGGGTCCATTACCCAAACACGTGGTCTCCAACTTCTCATGGCCACTTAACTCTCTAGGTGAGGAGATATGTGGCGTTCCACATACCACCAGAAATAGCATGACAAAACAATATCCATCTAGGATAGTTTCCCACGACAAATTCACTTTCCTTAATCTCATTTATTCCCTTAATTAACATGGGTTCTCTTACTCCCACCAAAAGCATCTTCAGTGATTTCACCATAAAGGGGACCATGGAGTTCATCCATGTTTACTTCTTATTAACCATGACAAAATAATAATGAGTCCTTATTTGCACTATTGGGTCCATTACCCAAAACTTTTGTGCTATGGGTCTTTCTTCAAGGGTTGACATCAATGAAAACCAACCTTAATAAAATCTCCCCTTTGGCATTGATGTAACCTCGATGCAACTCTGAAATCATATCAGTCATGCTCCCCTTGTGACCATTTCTCCACTTGGAATCATGCCTTTTTCCTTTGCATCTTATAAATCTGATCCACTTGGAACCATGCCTCTGTCCTCTACATCGATAAATCTCTCCCCAGCATTGTCGATGGCAAGGTATCACTCCATCAGAATTTGCTCCCCGAAGACTATCACTTTATGGTTCTCCCTCGTGTACATCTAAGACCTTATAGGATAAACATTCAAAAAACATTCATTGGAGTAGAAATAACTCAAGTCTTTAGCGAAGAAGATATTCAAAGCTTCCCATGGAAGTGGTTTTAAAGATGTCGATCTTGTTCTTTTGTGCCCGTACTCCTTCGGATGTTCTTTAGCAGCTTGTTCTCATTAGAGATAATGATGCCCAGTTGGAATGTGCTTAGTCTTTGGGTGCATCGCTGGGTTTTTTGAGGTATCTTGAGTAGCTTATTATCACAATGTATATTGGATATTGATATCTCCATATCAACACATTATATCTGTCAAGAGTTTGTTTCATCCAAGAACACATGTACAACATCTTTCTTTCATCATAATATACTCTGCCTCGGTAGATAGTGAATCATCGATGATTGTTTCTTGCTTAACCATGATACAAACACTCACCTAAGTAGCATTTATCCCGCTGGGCTTCGTCGGAATCATTAACCTACCCAATGCGCGCTGTGTAGACTCGTGGATCGCCGCTTTTTGGATTTTATAATCCAAACTCACCGATTTTCCTTTTAGATGCTCAGGAAAATCTTCTTCTTTGCTAATACATGTGATTCAGCACTGGTGATGCTTGAAATGGTGCCACCTGTCAATTGCTTTTGCATTACATCTAGTCACGGATGTTGTCACATATAGTAGGACGCCAATCATTGACCTATATTTTATACGATCTGTGGACTTTGGATCATCATCTTTACTCAGCTTGCCATTGGTTTTCTGTGGGAGTGATGTCGGTTTGCAATCTTCCATTCCAAACCTCTTTAGCATTTCTCGATATACTTGGTTTGAGAATGATAAAAGAGATTCCTTAGTTTCTTCGCGTCGGGGGTCAGAAGAAGGATAGTTCTCAAGTAATGACGTTTCAAATTCACTTTCTTGCATGTCTTTTACCAAATTTAAGCAACTTTGTCATCATCATTACCAAAATAATATCATCAACATAAACTTCAATTAATAAAATGTACCTTGACTTGCACCTTGATTGTAGGTTGCTGTCGCACTTCGCTTTTTAGAACTCAATGCTAGGATGCTTATCGGTCACAGATTGCCATGCTCTAGAGAACTGCAGACCATACAAAGGCCTTCTTTAATTTACACACATGAATGCGTGTTCTCGATAAACTGAAATCACTTTGGTTGTTCAATTTATACTTCTTCTTCAATTTCCCTATTAAGAAAAGTTGATTTTACATCCATCTCGATAGCAACATTTTGGAGCATGCATAAGCTAAAAGAAAGGATATTGCTTACATTAAGCGGTGGAACATATGTCTCTTTAAAGTCGATTCCTTCAGTCTGTGCGTATCCTTTACATACCAATCTGGCTTTGTTCCTTGTAACATGTCCATCTTCATTCAATTTATTCACGAAAAGCCATTTTGTGCCGATCACATTCTTATTCTTTGGTCTTGGAATAATTCCCAAGTGTCATTTTCTCTGTTGAGTCAATTCTTCATCCATGGCCTTATTCCAAGATTCATCAATTTGGCTTCTTCAAAAAGGTTTGGTTCAATTGTAGATAAAGAGTGCTAGGTGTGTTTTGTTGGTGAATGGATTTTCTTCTAGTCTCAACTCCTGCATCTTTGTTCCAATAATGCGGTCGAGGATGTTAATACGTACTTTCGTTTGCTAGGTGTCTTTGGAATACTTGCTGAACTTGCTCTTCTATACGGTGATTCTCTTCATCCTCATCTTCATCTTCCTCTTCTTCTTTTCATCTTCTTCTTCAAAAACTGTTCCATTGATTGGTTTTCTTCTTTCTTTTGATTCTGGTATGCCTATTTAATCAATTAAGTTGATGCTCACAACTTTGTTTAATCTTGAATTGTAACACTTATCCTTTCCTTGTACTTGAGTAACCAACAAGTATTCCTTTGTCTACCCGAGAGTCAAACTTTCCATTATCTTCTCTTTTGATGCTTGTTGCTTCCAAAACTTCTGAAGTTAGCCATTCTTTGGTCTTCCTCCATAGCCGTGTATGGAGTTTTGTGGTGTTGTTTCTAAGCGTACTTTCTGTTTTTTTTGAATGTGACTGGCATGTCCAAAATATCACGTCAACTTTGAATCCATTATCCCATTGTTGAGCCATTTCTTATGCAGATCCTATTCTTTCTTTCAACAACTCCATTACTGTTGAGGTTTCCTAGATGATTGTCTTTTTATTCCATGATTGCTTAAGATAGGATAATGGAGAAGAATTCACCTCAGATGAATTCTCCTCCATTATCCAATCTTAAACATTTACAGTTCTTGAATCCATCTCATTTTCAACCATTTCATGTATCTTAGAGATTTTTCAAAGATTGGTTTTGATTCTTGAGAAAGTAAATTGCGGTCATTCTTGTATAATCATCGATAACATAAAATTATCTCTCACCTTTTAAGCCTTTGTTGTAGTTGGTCCCACAAGATCAGTATCTTTCGATTAGCTTTGTTTGTTGAATATTCCTTTGGTTGAACTGGTCTTTGTTTTACTTTCCTTGTTGGCAATTCTTGCATGAAGTGTTGGTTGGTTTAGTGATATGGGGCATTTCTCATTTGCTTCTCTTTTGTTGACTTTGATAGGGTTATCAAAATGCATGTATTACATTCTTAAATTGCCATAACCAACTTTCATCTTACTTCTAGAAAACACTTTTCATTTCAATTTCTTAACACATATATGTTTCTTAAAGTTACTTTTGATTTGTAGCGATAGCTTCGAACCTTCTTTTTCTTATCTCACACTTTTTGTGAATCAAAACATTATGACCTTGGTCACACATTTGAATCACGCAAAGATTATATTTCATATCTTCTACTGGTAGAACATTTTCTTCCTTGCATTCTTTTCCCAATTAGGACTATGCCTTTTCCAATGATATCATCATTCCAAGGAGAATGATCCATCCAATATTTCCTCATTAATGTGAAACTTGTCTCCACACGTCATGTGTTTTGAACATCCGGTCAACATACCAAACCGTTTGATACGTTTAGCTTGTGAAGCGTATGCATTCTTCATTGCTATCATGATCTTGCTTTTCTTATCCATGTCATTTTAGGAGATTCTTGTTTGTGACTTTGTTGAGGGTCTTTAGGAGGATGACATTCACGCAATTACAGCCCATGTCCAAAAGAATTGTTACATTGTAACATTCACTTGGTGCTCAGGATTCAAACACAATTGTAACTTCTTCTTTGTGTGTTTCACTAGGTCTTCTTGAATAACCCTTTGTTAGTATGTATGGCTCTTAAGGTAGTTATTGTTCATATTCCTAGCTCTGCAATTTATAGCTTTAAGTCCAAAATTATTACAAGCATAACATAAATACAAAAATATAGTTTGATACACAGTAGTTGAAGATCTTATGAAGGAGGTGCTCTTATGAATCCTTCTTCTTCTTGAGGGCTATCTATCTGTTGTTGATGCGAAATCTGAATCTTCTCGGTGGAGGTCACAACCAATCTTCCTTGTATATCTTTTTATCCCCTTTGGTTGTTTGCGGATTTAACAACTCTCTGTTGTTTTGGAGCTTGATCCTTTTAAATTTGATTGTATCCAAGTGGGACTTGTCGAGATGAATTTTTTGGCGCTAATGTCGTAAATTTTGATTGTTACGCATATTTTCTTTGAATATCCTTTCTTGGTGCGTGTCCTGCTTCGGTTTCCAATGATCCACATCCCTTTCCTTCCGTTGTTCTTTTAGTGCTTGTTCAATTCTTTTTATCTTCTTCTATTAGCCCAGACCTTCACTTTTTTAATCATTTGTTCTAGTTCTTGAGTGTCTTTCTTATCTAGTTCTTCTTGTAGTTTCTTGTTTTCTTCTTTTCTCTTGATAACTTCTATGGCACTCATTAATACTTCTTGGAAGTCAACTTCTACCTCTTCAATTTCTTCTTCATATACTTCTTCATATTCTTCTTGAGTCTTCTTTATCGAGTCTTCATGAATAGAACTCTCTGTTTCCTTTGTCGCGACTTCATCTTCATCGATGATGAGATGTCTTCTTCAGTGCAAAAGTTTTTCTTGAAGGCTTTCTTTGTAGTTCTTTTACCTTTATATGTTTATGCGCCTTTTGAGTAACCTTCATCATTTCTATTTTCTTATAAGGACATTTGTTAACAAAACGACCAATACCATCACAAATAAAAAAAATTAAAGGAAGCTTATGAACTACCTCTGTAGTTGTTTCCCTTGTTTAGTCTTTTGACAAAGTTGTACTTCTTCATCATCTTACGAAGGCGTCATTCTGCTGCTATATTCTTCTTGTTCCTTTTCTTTGTTTGATGTTTTATGGATGCTTTGAAGAAATTTGCCTCTTTTATCCTAGATTTTCTACATTGGAGTTCTTATCTCACCTCATGAGATTCCATCAGTCCATACCCATGCTTATGAGTTTAGATACGATCTTTTTCTAGTGTTGATATCTTAGGGGTTGAATCTCACTTAGGAAGAGATATTGGTACCTTTTTAATTGTTCTAGTTCTTGATTTCTTCTCCCAATTTTATGATTGCATTCACTATTTCGACTCGTAAGAAGTAGTAATTTGCGATATCTTCATCTTCCTTCATTTTAGTTGTTGGCTTGACCTCTGAGTTTGAAGCTTTGCTGTTTGACTTTTGAATCTCCTTTACTTAAATATTTGAAGCTTATCCCAAATCTCTTTAGCGGTTACAGTATTGCAACTTTGGTGAATACTGTATCACAGAGATCATTCAAAAGTGCATTTATGTCTTTGGAATTATTCTCCTGCATTTTCTTTGCTTTTTCACTTGTTGGTGGGACTACTGGTGCTATGTATCCATCTGCAATTGATTACTTAATTGAAATCCTATGCTGTATATATGTCTTCATCATATGCTCCAAAAAACATGCCCGTCCATCAAGCGTATTCCATTTTATCTGAGTTGGTACTCTCAGTCTACCTTTAGTGGTTAAACTAATTTATGAAGGAACTGCTTTGATACCAATTGTTGGATTCTGGAAATTCAATAATAACGTAATGTTAATCCTTTCTTCAAATGTTATATCAATGTAGAATTATTATCCAATAATGAAGTAATAAATAAACAATCACACATGCATAATTTTTGCAGTGTTTCACATGTGGAAACCAAATGGGAGAAAACCACAAAATGCTTTTCTTATATGTCTTGAAGAATTACATTCATTGGAAGCACCAACTGCTTTGTTTTCGGATGCAAGCTGGAGGCTCCAACCCCTAGTTTCTCATTTCCTAGGCAGAGGCTCCAACTCCCCAAATCTCCGTGTAGCAGGAAGGAGGCTACAACCCCAATGTTCTCGGCTGTCCGAGGAGGTGTACAACCACACGTCGCCTTGCGCGATCCACATACCTGGTGAAGTGAATGATGGGAACCACTTCACACTATCCCAGCGTAGGGTCCGTTGTAAACTGGCGCAATAAATCTGACCATGCATCAGCCATGCATCAACTGTAACTTTGTACCATGTGATTGCATCAACCATGCACTGACACGTAATCGGCAGCACCATAAGCAAGTGCATCGAAAAGCCATGTTGCCAGAATTATGTACCAATCATGTGTCAACTTCTTTCGTCAACTATGACTCATCAATGTACCAACATCATCAACTATACACTTCATGTATGTGCCAACTCATCAACTAAATACTCCATAGCACTCAACATGTACCTCAACCAAAGCCCTCATCGATTTCATCATCAAAATCGATTTGTAGCTCTGTAATGGTGGTGTTTGATCATATTCGCAAACCATTAACTAGCGATAAAGAAACTAGCATTTTCTTTAAGCGTTTCTTTAGTCTCGTACAGTTTTAAGTTAGTCAACAACTCTTGGAAGTAATCGCATAACTTTGAACTACGTAATTTATAAAAGATCTAAAACTGATACACAATGTTCTTCAATTTTTGTTATGCAATTCCTCCAAATTAGCGCGCTTGGAACCTCTCGAGAAAAGGAGTTATAGCAAAACAGACATACCTTGCTGGTCTGGCTTTAGAGAGCGACCTTGTAGAGTTCCCCACACAAATATTTGCTGAAATGATCTGAAAATGTTACAAAGGAATCTACTACCACCTAACCTAAACATTTTGTCTCACATAATTCGGATGCATTGCCTTGGAAGAAGTTATATGACATTTTTACCCGAAACACGATTTTTGACTAGTTTGAGGAATTTACAAACCCTCACGATTAACTCCCAAACTACAACGTCCCACAAGATGATTTTTGAACCAACGATGCGGATGTTTTTCTCACTTGCATAGCAATTTCAGGTTTGAATCATTATAGCAGAAGCAAGTTATAGCGAAAATGGGTGAGATGACACGAAAATAACATACTGTAAGCACCTTCAAAAGAATTTATCCTTCCTTGCATTTAGGAATTCTTTTCTTCGCTTCCTCCGAGGAATTTTGGCTAAGATGTCATTTGTAAACCTAGGACACATATAGATATTCGTATGCTCAGTGTGATTCAGAATGAGAGAACTCGACCTTACCTCTTATTTATACTCTCAAGTGGCTTCCTTAAAACGTATTCTAGGTCACTTGGCCACTTCCTTATTTTAGGGTTGGGTCCTTCTAATTTCTCCGTGAAATTATTATTGAAATAATTTATTTTGAATTCACTTTGAATTATATTACACTCATCACTTCACTTTATTATTTACCTTTTAAAATCTCTTCCGACCACCTTTTGATTGCTGACCTTTTGGGAGGCTTCTAGATGACATCGGTCCTCCAACCGTGAGCCATAACTCTCAAGCGGAAGTGAGTTATGTGACATTATTACCACCGAAATGGCATGACATGTACTATCCATATAGAATAGTATTATCTGAAAATATATCATATGCTCATACCATTATCATCAAACAAACTTGGGTCCATTACCCAAACTTGTGGTCTCCAACTCATGGCCATAACTCTCTAACCACGGGGTTATGTGACATTCCACATACCACGGAAATGGCAAGCATTTATATCCATCTAGGATGGTTTCACGTGAAATTCACTTTCCTTCGTATTGTCATGTTGGCATGGGTTCTCTTACTCCACAAAGCATCTTCCCTGTGAGGGCTTTCACCATAAGGGGACCGGAGTTCATCATATTTACTTCTTATCCAACCATGAAAAACAATAATGAGTCATATTTACATCAAACACTAATTTGGGTCATTACCCAAAACTTTGTGCTTATGGGGCTTTCTTCAAAGTTGACATCAATAACCAACCTTAATCAACACATTCTAGATATAAATATATTCGATTGATTTAGCCAAACCATATTTACTTCTTATCAACCATGAAAAAACAATAATGAGTCATATTTACATCAAACACTATTGGGTCCATTACCCAAAACTTTGTGCTATGGGTCTTTCTTCAAGGGTTGACATCAATGACAACCAACCTTAATCAACACATTCTAGATATAAATATATTCGATTGATTTAGCCAAACCAAAAATTAAGTAATGCAATGCACATTTCCATTTTCTATTTGATTTTCGTTGACAATCACCAAATTTATAAACCTGGAGATAGGAAAAAAATTCATAGGTGAGAAAACTACCGAGAAGGAAAATAAATTACGTCCATTATTTGACTCACCTTGTATATCTTGCGAAAGTGAAGTACACACTATGATGGCATCTTCTTGGTGAGAGTGATTCTTGATGAAACTAGGCGAGCCACAAATTCTTGGTGATAGTGAAAGAAACAAGCCATATACGAATAGAGAAGGCCGACATGTTAGCATAGGGTGGAGGAAAGAAAATATGTTTGCATTCTATGTAGGTGGACTAAAGAGTATGTATAGGGATTAAAGGAAATGAGGAAAGGATGGAAAAGTGTCTACCCATCAAAGGAAATGGACTATGTACAGTGATCAAAGGAAATGAAGAAAGGTGGGGATGGCGTCGTGGAAAGAGTATTAAAGGACGGTGGAAAAGCAAGCATCTTAGTATGGAGCAGAGGAGAGAAGAAACATGTTTGCATGGTGGTGTAGGCTTGCATGTTGGTTTAGCTGGCAACGGTAGATCAATGAAATAACAAATGTCGTAGGGGCTATGAACTATGCATCTTTACAAACATTTAATGTGAAGAAGTAATGCTAGATTTAATTCTAGCATTAATTATTTTGGGACAAAACAATACGTAAATGTGTGCCTATAAAGCAAGATAAGCTAAGATATTCTCCACATATGCCTTAGAAAGAGGCCAAATACGAGGGAACACTAAAAACTTAAATTAAACTGGATGAAATTTCAAACTAAATGGTATGAATTTTATGAAACTTTGAGTTAAAATAATGAGAGTCCATTAGTTCTCGTACCAAAATAATAGGGAAAAGAAAAATCGATTACTATAGTCTCCTTGGATTAATATGAGAATATAAAATCTTGGATAATTAAATGGGAAACATATAAAGTTATCAATTTTTATGCAATTTTCAGACTTAATTAATTTGATGAGTTTGTTAATTTAAATCTTTTCCCACTAGAAACACTTTTGTAAAATCTGTAATATGTTGTGTTTAAATAATATTTTGTATATAATTAAGATAGTTAAAAGATAATTTAAATTTAATTTCAAATAAAATTTTAATATTACCTTTGAAAACTTTAATACTCTAATATCTTTAATAATATATAATACTTTTATTTGGCTGTCTAAATAATATTTATTTAGATATATAATTAAGTGATAATTTAGATCAACTTAAAATAATATTTTATGCTTAATTCTGGAAACTCTAATATCGTTAATAATAGATAATACTTTTATTATAAACATTAGAGACACTTCTACATATTTTTTTATTACAAACATTAGAGATACTTCATATTTATTGACAATATCTCTTATACATGTTCTATTTCTTACCAAACTTCGAAACCTGCGGATGAAAATGGATGTGTAACAGCTATTTTTCCTCATAAAAATATTATAAGGATTAGTTGCTAATGTAGCATCAAATCTATTCAGTCCTCCTCAGATCCATCGTGGAGAAAAAAATATTACCATATTCATAGAAAGAAATAAGATTACCATATTTTTGGTCTTTAGTCTTCAAAGGAGTTGAGGGTTGACGTGTGCGAGTGTGTGGCATGAGAAGGAGTTTAGTTTCACTATTATGTCTGCCAGATTTTGTCCTCTTTTGAGATCTAAATTTGTCTCTCATAACATATCTTTGTAGATGTAAAGTTATGTTAGTCTTTTACCATAGTGAAATAATTTGAATTTTTTTAAATTGGCATAATAAACATTATGTGAGCTCGACTCTTTTTTGGTGGTTTTTTTTTATTTGATTTTGGTTGAAATATGCTGAGGAATGGTTGGATTTGGAGATTTGAGTAGATAAGTTTGTATAATCAAAGTGTTTTGAGAGTTTTTCAATATGCCAAATCTATTTATGCACTCAAAAATACAATTTAAACAATAACTCATGCACCTCATGCACTATGGATCTGATATTTTCTTACTGACACCATTGCATGATGGGATTCTCTTATGGAGTCCGTCCCTATTGGGATATGAATTAGAATGGTACAAACCGCAGAAGAAATATCAAGATTCCACAAAGAAGAGTAAGGTGTGAATGGAGGAGAAAAAACGAATTCCATAGAATGATCCCCCGAATGGGTAGTAAGAAACTTTGAAGGCTAGATTACAACAAAGACTTTCAACCCACTGAACAACACTTTTATAAAAAGATGAAGAATAAAGTGTTTCATTAAAGTACATTTAAATTAATTTAATTTATTAAATATGTGTTAATTAAGGTGTTTTAAACATGTCTTTTTTATGTTTTAAAATGTTTTTTTGGGGTGTGTTTTAAAGTACATGCACCCAAGCTCACTAATTTACACTTCACCTTCCTACAAAACACCCAACCCATGCACATGTTCCATTTGTTAATCACCAACACATTATGTTCTCAAAGAGTTGCATGGTCGTGATACTATCTGAAAATCGTTGGGAAGAAAAAGGTCATTTGACATTAAATCGACATTTTACCACCAACTTTTTTATCATCAAACTTATTTGAACATGGCGATGGCATGATCCAGATTTTTGAGTGGAACAAAATGAAAACACAGATTGATGATATTAACACAGAGACACAATGAATAATAATAGAGATATAATAAAACTTGACTTCTATTAAATAAGAAATATGTTGAAACTGTAAAATGCACACTGAAACAAACTTGTTAGAATGGTGACAACTTATCTCTGAGAAGAGATGTGATGGCTACACTCATTCGCAAGATGAATACAATGAGGCTCTGAAAGTCTTTTTACAATAAACATGAATTCAAAAACCCTAGACATCCAAAAACCTAACTCTAGGAGATGAAGCGCCAAAAGTCATGTGGGCCCTGTTGGGGTAAGTTTGTACATCAACTTCTCGGGGTCGTAACTTTGGATACAATATCTATTTTAGGCGCATGATATCCCATTGGAAATCTTTATTCGAGGACTACACATTATGTCTTCAAACGCTAAATCCATCTATTATTTGACTATGGTGATCCCTAAAAGCATTGTTTAGGGCCTCAAAATGACCCTGGAAGTTCAGGACACAAAAACTAGGAAACAAACCGCCAATATGAAAATTGAAATTTCCCAGATGAAATCTGTAAGTGAGAAAGTTGGAATAGGTGAGTGGCCACCAATGTCCATCTATATCAACCCTCCCCCTTTATGAAGCAATGGTCTCCATTGTGTTTAGTTCCCCCATAAGATGAGGAAATTTTTGTTGAATTTGTCCTCGGGTGAGCCACTTGCCTTGGTGCAGGAGCTGCCTTTCTTTGACAACATGATAAAGTCAGATCCTTTGTTGGAGAGTGACCTTGACCTATGTGTCCATGATTTGATTAGTGGATGCATGTTCCATGCAATTAGGGTTGAGCTCTGTGGGTGTTAATTGTTTTGCTAGCTCTAAGGTGTCCAATAGTGGTGGAGAATATGGTTGAAGGATGTCCACATTAAATACTGAATTCAAGCCAAGGAAGGGGGAAATGTTGAGCTCAAAATAATTCTCACCCACAACCTTGGTGATGGTGTAAGGTCCATAGCAGAGTGAACGAAGCTTTTGATGGGGCCCGATAAGGCATTCTTTCTGCAAGTGCAACCAAACTTTATCTCCCACTTGAAACTTGTGTGGCACTCGATGTTGATCATGGCGTTTCTTGTACTTGGCATTAGACTTCTGTAAACCTATTGGTGGATGTGATGGATCTGCTCAATGAACCTGGTAGCTTTGTCGACTTCAGTTTGAGCATGGGATGAGTCTACCTAGGTGGTAACAAGGGGCAGTGCAACATCCATGGGACCCAATGGTTGAAATCCAAACCCCACCTAAAAGGGGTTGTGGTCGGTTGAGTTATGTAGGGTTGTGTTGTAGTTTTGTTGAACATACAGAAGACTCTCATCCCATGTGCAAGGATGTTTGGAATTGTACATGTGTAGGATATGCACGATCATCCAGTTGATGACCTCATTTGACCATCTGTCTAGGTGTGGAAGGCACTGGATTTGGTGAGCTTGGTGTCCAACAGTGACTAGAGGCTCAACTAGAAGGTGCTTAGGAACCAACTCTCTCGATATGAGACAATGGTTTGTGGTATCCCAAAATGTACCCATACTTGTTCGAAGAAGAGTTTGATGGTGGCCTTTACTGTGATGCTCTTCTTGTAGGTGGCCATAATCGCCATTTTAGAAAAACAATCAACCACCACAAAAACACAGTCATTTTCGTGCTTGGTTGACGAAAGTCCCGAAACGTATTCCCTCAAGATGGATTCTTGGGGCCTTTTAGGAGTAGGCAGAGGGGTGTACATGCCTTATTTATTAATGGTCGGTTTGGTAATGGCACAGGCAGTGTAGGATCTGATATACTTGCTGACATCCTGTTGAATTTTCGACCAATAGAAATGTTGTTGCAACACTGCTACTTTCTTTTCGACGTCGATGTGTACTGCCACCCAATTGTACTGGGATTCCCAAATCATCTTCGATCACTCACTTGATGGAACACAGAGATGGCCTAGATGGCACAAAAACCCATCCTGAAGATGGAAATCAGTGACATCTATGTTGGCGCCCAACATCTGGTAGGTGGCAGAGATGTCAGGATCTCTCTCATAAAGTTGGGTCCACCCGGTGGTATTGTGGCTGCAGGAGTTTAGCACCATGGTGAGTGTTGCAACTGGAGGGTGGATGAGGTAATCAACCACATTATTGGTGCTTCATTTCTTATACTTGATGTTGAGATAAAACTGTTGCAAGTATGTGGACCACTTTTGATGGCTGTCATTCTGCAATTTTCCTTGTGTCTGCATGAATGACAACGTCTTATGATTGGTGTGGATGACTGTCTCCTTCCTGAGAATGTAATTCCTCCATTTGCAATAGGCTTGCACAATGGAGTACATTTCTTTGTCATAAGTAGGTTACTTACAGACAACATCTGATAGTGTCTCACTATGATAGGCCACAAGGTTTCTATGTTAAGTGAGAACTGCACCCACATCATAGTCTGGAGCATATGTCTTGATATCAAAGGGTTGTTGTAGGTTGGGTAATGAGAGAACTGGGGATGAGCACAAGCGCTACTTCAAATCATCAAACACTTGTTGTTGTGACAAGCCCCACACAAAATTTTCCTTACCACCACCCCTGGTTACTTTTCTGAGGTTCCATGCAATATAGGAGAATCCCAACATGAACCTACAATAGAAATTGGCAAGGCCTAAAAATATCTGAAACTCAGTGAGTGTCGTTGGGTCTAGCTAGTCATGAATCACCAAGATCTTGATGGGATCAACATGTACCCCATGCTCATCAACAATGTAGCCTAGGTATTGGACCTTGTCCATGCCAAAGGAGAATTTCTCCAAATTTTATTATAGCTTGTGTTGTCGCAGAGTGTGAAGAACCTACTGAATATTCTAAAACTGTACCGCCCAAGTCTTGTTGTAGATGAGGATTTCATCCAGATACACCACCAAAAAAGAATTGGTGAAAGGTTGCAAGATATCGCCCATCATCCTCATGAAAGTTGTTGGGGCATTCATCAAAACAAAGGGCATGACCAACCATTCGAAAAGACCTTCTTTGGACTTGATGGTAGTTTTCCATACATCTTTCTGCTCTATTGGGACCTAACGGTAGCCAGAATTCAAATCAATCTTACTGAATTATTTGACCCCCTTGAGCTGGTCAAGGACATCGTCGATTCAAGGAATCAGGTGCCAGTTCTTGACTATGATTTTAGTTAGGTCATGGTAATCGATGCAAAGTCTCCAGGTCTCGTCTTTCTTCTACACAAGCACGATTAGGCTTCCACATGGTGATTAGTTGGGTTAGATGTGCCCCTTTTGGAGTAGTTCTTGGATTTGATGCTTGATCTCCTTGTTTTATAACAGAGAGAGATGATAGACTATCCCATTGGGTAGCGGTGCGTTGTGGGTCAGACCGATTGAATCCTTTCCCTGACGGTGTAAAGGTACCCCGGTGGGTGAGGAGAAGATGTATTTATATTCTTCTATGACCTTATCCACTGTTTCTGTTTTGTGGAGATATCAGCCGTGAAGTCCATGGATGTGGCTGCAACCTTTCGCTCACTTTGAGAGCGAATGATGAAGAAGAAAAACTTCTCGGTCTGAGAGATGACCTTTGTAATGTCCTCGACCATCAACCCTTACTGTCAGGAAATGATGCTATGCAGAAACATTCTTATACACATATAATATTCTTATAAATATTATGCATCAAATCAAATTAACACATTTATGAAATTTAACCATCAATACAGAGTAATCACAGTATTACTGCTAACATACAGAATTAAGGGAATTAACAACAATTCAAACTTGAAACAGAATACATGATACATTTCAAGACATAGACATGCATCCCATATAAATTAAGTACATAATTAATACTTATCTTTTAAACTGGCATAACACCACCAACTACGTGAAGGCCTTCCATGAACCTCCCATCCTTAGACTGTGCTACTCATCACTCTCAGTAGTAGGTCACCCCCGAGCTAGGACTAAGCTCCACTGGGCAAGGGAATCCTAGGCTAGGAAAGGTCAATGGAAGAAATATAGTTTATGAGGAAGGATTCTCTCCTAGGAGCCACTTATGCCCACTACTCATAGACTCTCATTCCCCACATGCATGTCCCACCCCAGGAGTATACACCTTCACTATCACCAAGACCATACCTTATTCTAAAGGTGGTCTTGCTGATGTCTTCATCCTTTATCCTTACCTGGTGATATCCCGACCTAAGATCTATCTTCAAAAATATCTTTGCATCCTTCAACTAATCGAAGAGGTCATCAATCCTCAACAGAGGATATTTGTTCTTTATAGTTACTTTGTTCAACTGTCTGAAATCAGTACACAATCTCAATGTCCCATCCTTCTTCTTCACGAATAGAACCGGAGCACACCAAGGTGACACACTTGGGCATATATACCCTTTCTTCAGAAGCTCTTCAAGTTGCAATTGTAGTTCTTTCATCTCTGGTGTACACATTCTGTAAAGAGATTTTGACACTGGAGTTGCTCCAGGCATCAAGTTTACAAAGAAATCAATATCTCTCTTCGGGAATAGTCTGGGTACCTCCTGGAATAAATCCTAAAAATCTTTTAATAATGTGTGGTATTCAATCTTTGAGACTTCATCCTTAGATGCTTCCTCCACATGGGATGAAAATAATTGACAACCCTTTTTGTAGCACTCCTTCATCTGCATTGACGAGATTTCTCTGATAGCAACAACTCTGGGAATTCCTTGGATTGTTTTCCGATTCACCTCCTCATCCAGGCAAGTGAATGCCTTGTTACGACAGCCCAACATGGCATGGTTTTGGTCCAACCAGTCCATCCCAATTAGACAGTCATAAGAACCTAAAGGCAGAACATTCAATTCATCCTTTATGCTCAATCCATTCATGTCCATGGGACAGGACTTAACCAACTCACTGACTTTCCTATTGGTTCCTGTAGCCAACTACACTAACCAAGACTTTTCATGTTTTCTTCTTGAAAATTGCAAACTTTCCACCACTCTAGGATCTATATAACTATGGCTAGCCCTTAAATCAATTAAAATAATAAATGGTTGGTTGTTGATCATACCTTCCACTTCAATCATGTGTGATTGATATTATGCTTGCTTGTTGTCCAGGGTTGCGTAGATCCTTGGAATCTTCCCATATCCTCCACTGTTTTAGCCTACTGTACATTGTGGAAAACTCTCACCTTGTCATTTCTGTGGGGGCAATCTCTGTACCTATGGTTTCCTTTACAACCCCAACATTCCATAGGTGGATGTCTTTGCATTTCCCACCCACTTCATCCTTCCTGGGCTCTCTAAAATATGGTTGTCCTTGAGGACTGTTTTTGAAAAAGGGTGTCTTAGTTCCCTTCTTCCTCTGATCCATCTTGAATTTATTCTTGTCTTCCCAAGCCTTATGGAAAGTAGGCTTCTCATATTGTTGCTCATACAAACATTTCTCTCTTCTTATCGTTTCTCCATGGTCTTAGGATCATCATACTAAATCTTGTCCCCAATGGAAGGTGGTAGTCCACTTAGATACCTTTGAATCTTAACAGTCTCATCCTTGATGAACATAACATACTTTAGTAATTCCAAAAATCTTCGTTCATATTCATCAATGGTCATGCTGCCCAGCTTAAGTTCAAAGAACTCTTTCATCTTTCTTTCATAGTATCTTTGAGTCAAGTATTTCTTCTCAAAATGACTCTTGAATTCTTTCTAAGTGATATCTTTCTCTCTAATGTGTTTCACCTCCACAAGTTGATCCCACCACATGGATCCCTTTCCCTTCAGTTGATACATTTAAATTCTTCTATCTGGATGAGAGGAATAATTCTGCAGTTAGAAATATTTCCTCATGCCAAGCAACCATGTCTCGACATATTCCTCCTTCTTATGTTCTCCATCAAACGTAGGAGGATTAATCTTATTCATCTCATCCTTTAGTTCATCCATTCCAGATCTCCTGTGCTTTCTGGTAGGAGATGGGCTTGAACTACTGTGTACCCTCCTCTTGGAGAAACCTTGGGAGTGATGATGGTGTTTACCAACACTCCTCGATCTTCTTCCCTCATAAGTCGGGTGATTCCTTGTTTTGATAGAGTCTCTCTCCTTGTCCAACTTGTTTTCTATTCTCTCTAGAATCTTCATCAACTTTAAGTTGAATTCTCCCTACTTTTCCTTAGATTTCATGATCTTTCTGCTATCTACTCGGTGAGTTTGGGCATCTTTCTGCATCCTTATCTATCTCTTTTCCATGTCCATTGAAGTTCAATCCTTCAAGTCCCAAATGAACATCCATTCCTTTTGCTTCATTCTCTGAACTTGAAGCATTCTGTGCCTCTTCCATTTATTTTTCACTTAGTGCAATTCTATTCAGTTCCGGCACTCGTTAAACTTCTGCAAACACAATGTGTAGACAATTGAAATTTGTCATGCCATTATTTCTTAACAAATCCCACAACATTCATGAAAAATTCTGATTCAAGAAACCGTTTTGTTTTCATGAATTTTCCGAGCTCTTCTCGACTTTGTAACAATTTTGGGCCTTAGCCCTTTTTCTTAGCCCCAACCCCTATGACCACGGGCTGCGACCAAGTGCTAGATCGATAGGTGCTTAACCAAGACTTTGGGTTCTGAAGTCTTTATAATACCTCACAAGAGACTCTCAGAGTTCCAAATTAACAAACTTGCAAAGCATAGAGGATCAACCATCCACATCTACCCAACATCCTATGGTGGACACATGCTATGGAACCTCATGCGTCTGAGTTGTGGGACTTTGAGTCTTTGGAACTTCGGGACTTCAGAAGTTCTCACACTTTCTTCCTTTCTATCATTCGAATTTCGAAATCCCGAACCCCAGGTCCACATGGTACAGATGTCACCAACTCAGGTGGTGGTATGTGGCATGTCTAGGAAGGTCCATGTCACCTCTGGCGACATCGTCCGGCCCCACCACGTCTACTCTCACTTCAGAACTTCAGAATTTGGAAGTTCTCCCCTCAACATACTTTAATTTTCCTGAAATTCAAAATCATGATCTGCTCCTTTGCTTGATCCAATAGTCAAGCTCTTTTCCTATGATCTACAGTGTAGATATCCTTCAGGACTTCGGAGCTTTGGGTTCAGCCTTTCTCATATCTTTACATCCAGCTTCACCATTGTCCCCGAAGTCTGAAGTGCTTCTAGGTTAAACCCTTCTACACTTTCTCTAGATTCGATGGTCGTAAAGGTATTTCTCTCCTTCCAAACAGATCCTATGGCTCCAACACCTCAAGTGTTGAGCTCTCTCTCTCTCTCTCTCTCTCTCTCTCTCTCTCTCTCTCTGGTAAAATACCATGCCGACTGCAGTTTTATTCTACCGCTACTCCTCTTGAGCTTCGTAACACGACCAAGTAACCCCTTGGCACTTAGAAACATTATAAGATTCGAAATTGGTTCCTTTGAACACCATTTCCACTCGAACCTTGGGTCCAAATACCACTTATCCGACCCATCTAGGCTCAGCGTTGAAACCATGGACTCTGATACCATATTGTAATGTCCCTGACCATCAACCCTTACTGTCAGGAAACGATACTACGCAAAAACATTCTCATACATATATAATATGTGTTGGGCCCGAGATATGATCATTTTCATGACGTTATTATATACTTTTTTCCATATGTACATATGCGTTTTTCATCTTTCAAAGGAGCTTTTTGAAGAATTTTATGATAAATGGTATAATTGGCATAAGGTACGTGTAATTCGTGTTTTATGATTAAATCAAGTTTAATTTAACATGTTTTTATGCTTCCAAGGGTTAATTCATGTTTTTCTACTATTACAGGGCAAAACACACCATGTTTCTTGATCCGACACTTGATCCAGCACTCATTTCGGTACATGATCCGGCACTCGTTCCAACACTCAGTATTGCACAAAAACACAAGGCGAGTTGGCGGTTATGGTATTAGCGGTTAGTGAAGGACAAATTGAGCACATGGGTTTTGTTTACCATGGCCCCCTCCAACTACTAAGCTCAAGACAACTCAATTTCAGTTGTCCAAAGAGGGCGATTATTGGCTTCCTCAGTTTTGTTAGTTATGGCTGCATTTATTGTATTTTGTTGAATTTAGAGGTGGTTCGACCCTCCTGTGGTCGACCACTTGGTTTGTAAACCTATAAATACTACCAGGATGGTCATTAGATTGTTAAGCAGGTATAAGAGCCATCAGATTGGAGATAAACTCGTTATACTTTGTTTTTGACTTTTCACATTGCTAGAATAGTGCCATAACTGCATTTTTAACTTTCATGGTGAATTCGGCCTGTTAAAGTTCGTGGTGTGCTTGTAGAAGGTATTCACGACTTGCTGGGGGGCCCACCAACAATCTAGTGATTGTTCTTATGTTTATTTACACATTTCGTAATATAAATTGCAATTTCTTATTTCCTGTATGTACATATTTTTATTTAATTAATTAGTTTGCTCTAGCTCACTGTTTTACTTCTCTTTTGCAGGTTAGATGATGATATGTGATAGTATGTG
>SNQJ01S0032092.1:0-36559 GCA_010110895.2 Picea sitchensis
TCTAAGAAGTCCTCTTACATTTATTATATCTAATTACCCATTTATTATATCTAACTACCATAGTGGGTCTTATTTAATAATATAGTGGACCTAGTCCACCTTAAATTGAATGACCTCCACTATTATCACTATGTACCCTCTGGGCCCCCCCACTACCTCTCTAGCTACCTTACACTTCGCTACAGATGTGGCAGGCTCACTGGAATCTTTTGCGACAACAAACCAGTATTCAGTTGGGAACCTAAAAGAACAATTGAAGTTGAAGGATCTGCTGATAAGCCAATTGAAAAATAAAATAAAGACTATGGAAAATAATTTGAAGAGTGAGATGAGCAAGGGTTTTGAGTAGATTAGATCCTGTGATGCACAGGAAATTCAACAGCTCAAACTCAGTCTTGATGAAATGCATAAGAACGCACAGGAAAGTAGAGAATGGGCCAATCAACAAGGAGAGTTGGTAAAATGAATACATGCCAAAATAAACCTAACTAAAAACAAAGTTGTAGATATGGCGATTTTCCAAGCTCAAGCACTGGAGGTGCGTGAAAAACTTGAATCAACACAACAAAGCCTTTTTGCTAAGGTGGAAGCTATCCAAAACCATTTTCGGGTGGTAGATCAATCCTTAAATAACATTTTCTTAAAGGAGAGAGAGGCCATCGTTGCTCGGGCTACTTTCCAGGAGGCAATTGTGTCATCATCAAGAGAAGAAGTAGCCATGATATCTAGATTGTCTCTTTCAGAGCAAACTAGAGGCAATATAATACTGAAGACCTAGGAGGCTAACATAGTTGAAAGTAAAAGATTAGCTAAGGAAGTGAATAAAACTTGTGAAGAAGCATTTCATTCACTTGACAAAGAGACATTAGGCCTTGACAAAGATAATATCTCTGAGGTCTTGTGGAAAGTTGACATAGCAAAAAATCAACTTAGTTTCAGGACAAACATGGAAGAGGCTCGGGCTGAAATCTTGCAGTTGAAACAAATTGATATTACCCATATTCATAAATGGATAGTTGGTCCTAGTCTACAACTATAGTCTACATATTCAGAAGACAGGAGAATGAAAGATAGGTTGCCTCACTTAGAGAAGAAGTTGTATACTTTTGAGGCAAACGACACAACTGAGCCTTCCAGATTGGTGTTGCAATTCGTAGGCAAATGTGTGCAATGTGTCGTGCAGGGGAAAGCCAACACATCCAGGAACAAATGAGATGATGTGGACATATCATATACTCAAACCATAATTAGAGACCAACTATTTTTGAGTTGGATAACAAGAAGGAGAAACGTCTCTGCCAACATGGCGAAGAGACAGGGGAGATGCAAGTGAAGCATTTCAAATTTCACATATTGTAATATTTTCTATTTTAGAAATAAGGATAATTCCAACCGCTTAGGTTTGAGAACATTTTTTGTATAAAAACATATTTCAAAGACTTAACATAGGTTTCTTCTTGCCATATTTTAACTAATAAAACTCATCCTTTTATGAGTATTAATACAAGTGCAGACATGGATTCCAAATTTTGTGCAGTTTGAGTTATGTGCTTCTTTTGTATTCCATATCTCTAGTTTTCTTTATGTTACTCCTTGATAAGTGAGTGTTTACAATTTAGTATAACATCTATTGTAATCACATTTTATCGGTTATTTGATAAGCAAACAATTTTTCCTCTATATTCACTGTAAGTAAATACAAGACCTGCAAGCTACTTGGATCACTGTATTTTATATCCTTTCAAGGGTGCATTCTATATTTTCTTCTATTGTAAACAAGGTAAGATTCATTTGTCATTGATGCCTCATTTTTTAAAACAGTTTTGTAATTTTCTCTCACATCACTTGATTTTATTACTCGACATAGACGATGAAACATAACCTCTATCCTGTTCAGTTATTAATTTCTTTTAAGGGTTAATTCTCATATAATTAGCGGAAGAAAAAGAATATTTTTAAACATTCCTTAAATTCTTGATGCCTTGACATTACTCTTTGAGCCTTAAGTGTAATCTCAGGAAGAACATCGTTTTGGGGCCGTTTCCGGGGAAGAAGAAGCAAAGTTATTCTTCTCTAGGAGAACGACATGGTAAGTTTCTCTCTTTGATAGTGAACAAAGATTGAGTACATTTATAACGCTAAATTTTATCTTTCACTTGGCGAATCCACTATAGATAAATTGGAATTTGGTTAAAAGAATACCAGGAAGAACCTAGATGATGAGCAGACTACGCCTGTATTCAATCCTGAAAAGATATTAAAACCAAGGGGATACCTCAAGCAGACTGTTGCATCCACAAGTAAGGTTTACCAACCCAAAACTGTGAAAAATAATGGTAATATTCCACTTGAACAGTCAACCTCGTAAGAAGGTTATACGCAAATCCACTTCGAATATACATCAACTGAGAAGCTTGCAGCTGAAACCTTAAACCTTGAGTTGTTTCTACCCAAGATTAAAGCCGAGATCGATTTGACTTCCCCCTTGACTAGTAAAGGTAAAAGATGCCTTTTGATACCCGCTTGTATTAATATTCCGCTGGTCCCCGATGTAAAGGTTTTATCTCTCGAAGACTCTGAGGACTTTATCTATTACCCTAATTAAACTCCTGTTGGTTCTCCTGTTTATATATCCTGTAAATCCGAAGAACCCAATCCTCATTTCCCTTTTCCCCCCTTTTCATATTTTTTGTCTCCTAATGGTTAGTTTCCAGAACCTGCTTCACTTCATCTTGAGGAAGTATAAAGTTCCCTAGCAGTTTACGAAAACCCTCTCTTTAAATCCTGAAGTTCATCCCCTCGAAATGAAATGGTTGTTGTTGGAGAAGGTGGCACCGGAGGTGGTGTTGGAGGAGCAGGTGGTGGTGGAGGAGTAGGTGGTCAAGGAACACCACCTCTACCCCCTAGAATATTTTCCAAAGTGGAGGCCATATACACTCCTTTAGTCCTTCCCCTTGTGCTTCATGATTTACCAGAAAATTATATGAAGAACTTACCAAAATTCATGGGAGAAGGAGATTTAACTGCCACAGAGCACATCAACTTTTTGTGGTCTGATATCCTCGTGAGCATGGGGATGTTTATTCAGACTCTAATTACAAGGAGGTGCAGAGGTGGGAGTAAGACTTTGGTTTTAGGGCTTGGGAGTAGTTTTCTATAGCATCTTATGATGCTTTCAGAAAATGCCTTTTCAAGAAGCTGAGTGGAGAGTGAAAGGATCACTTGTATTACCTAATGGAGTTTGGAGCTCTGAGGAAAAAAGAATTCAGAGACGGACCTAGAATTCACCCAAAGTTTTAACAAACTCTATCATAATATCCCAACAAAAGTTAAACCCTCTAAGCCCGTAGCTAAGGTGACTTTCACAGGGGATTTCGAGCCCGACTTTGCCTTACTTTTGAGGGAGAGGAGATCAGATGATCTCACTAGAATGAAAGGCGATGCCATCGAAATTGAATCAAACATGATGTCATCAGGAAAGTTAAAAATGAAGGTAGAAATGGGGCAAGAAGAAACCAAGCGGCTTTGGGAACAAGATGAGACACGGATCAAATCCGTAGAAGAAAAAATGGACATTTTGGATAAGATAATTAAATATTTATCAAAAAAGATATCTAGAATGGAATTAGAATAGGCTAAACCTAATCCAGCACTAGGGATATATTTCAAAAGAAAAGAATTTCCAATCCTGATCCAGTGAGACCCATAAAACAAGATCAGGAAAATCAAAAGATCCTTTCAAAACAAAAACTTTATTCTTAAGAAGCTGATGATAAGCACAAGACTTCAAGAAATTTAGATGAGATATTGACAACCTGGAATGATAATGATCGAACCTCACTTAACCAAACAAGATTAGAAAAGGTCTTTAGATCAAGAAACACCGTTTGGAAATGAGGTAAGTATAAATAATAGGGGAGAATCTGATTATCAAGGAGTCTCCAGCTCTATAATGGCCGAATGCTTAGAAATATAAGATTTAATGCCTAGAGATAAAAATTCTACAAATGATCCACCGAAGAAGATCTTGTAGAGAAGTAAAAAGAGCAGCTCTAAATCACCTACTGAAGTACAAGATGCTAAAATAAAGCAAGTTGAAACTAAAGCAATGCAAACCAATAGACAAGAAAAAAATATTCCCACCAAAGAGGCCGAAAAGACAATTGGAAGTTTCAATATGTAAAATGGAAATTAATAAAATCAAAATTTCACCCATGGTTGGAATTAGCAAAAATCGATGTATAAATTTTTTTTTTGCCAAATATTAATTCTGGAATCTTGAAATTCATGCGGATACTATTAATTTAGAGGATGATAAACCAACTATAATGTTTTGTGCTCTCCGAAAATGCTAAAGATCATGTTGCTTCTTTTTATATTATGTTGAATCTGCATGATCACCTACTCCATAAGTGTATGTTGGATTCCGAAGCTTCCCATAACTCAGTACCCCAAGGTTATTATGGAAAAACTAGGCTCGAGGAGTTCACGGATATACCAAGATGTATTCTCTTGATTCAAGAAAGGTTAAATGTTATCTTAGGTATGATAAGGTATTGGTTAATCTTACATAGATCCTGTAGAAAATGTCCTCTGGATGTATTCATTCGATATTCTTACAAAATATGGCACATGTTGTTGTTATCTAGGTCTGAAGTTGCCAAACTTGGAGGGTCACTTCAATTATATACATGACATGCTACAATCCCACGATCTTGGTGGGGCAGGTTCACCCATCTATCTGGAGAGGCCAGTTAGCGCCCTCTGAAGTAGTGACCCACAGGAACCCAAATACTTATCGATTTATGTCATGGAGTAAGATTTAGGAAATTCTCATAATTATCTGTGATGGTTTTGATGAATGTCTCCTGAGAAAGAAAATGATTTCAGGAAAAAGAAAACAAAAAAAAAATAAAAAATGTAAAACATTTTTTTTTTTTTGCAGATTTTTTTTTTTTTTGTGGTCTTAGATCTTGGGAAAGAGCGAGCTAGAGTTCTTTTGTGGCACCAGAAGATAATTCCTAATTCCTTTCTCATCTGATTTACAATAGGACATTATTTATACCAATAACATATGTGAATATGAACCTCTGATAACAAGTTGGAGAACATAAGTTGAAAGTGAAAATCTAATGGTTCATGGCGATGCATAATTGAATTATGTAAAACATATAAGATAATTATCATTAAGCATCCAAGGGATAGATTGTTACAAGGGAACATTATTTCACAGGATTTGGTCCGAAAAGCATTTTGTCATTCAAGCCATCCATCATATTCTAGGCAGAAAATCCAACAAGCTCACTCCTAACCATGGCTGCTATGTTATGATACCCTCAGTCTTGAAGCTAAAAAATACACATAGAAGCTAGGCACATGTATTTCAATACAAATAATGTCAAACAGCAAGTTTTGAAGACGATGAACAAATCAAGCAGGTTCTAGAAATGGTGGATGAATTTTTGAATCACATATTGATCAGGAAAATCAAGACAAACCTACTTGGATCTATTACAAAGGAAGGTGAAGATCCTCAGAAGTTCTAAGATAAGATCACTAACCACCACATACTTGTTAAAAACAATCGGAAATTCAGGGTCTAATTATATTGGAGGATTGTTTGATAAGAGACTGATATACCTCGAGGTCTACCTTGCAAGCCTCGGCTGAAGGAGTTGAGATATGGTAGGCATGGGCATTAGGAAAACCCCAAAGCTGGATTCAATTTTAATACCTTCCACCCAGAAACAGAAAGTAAATGTATGGTCTGAAAACACCAAATGTGTTTTTCACATTCCCATTACCAATGGCTGAAAACTTATGATACCACTTGTTGATCGAGCATAAAACCCCTTTGAAACTGGGCATCAAACCTTTTAGGCAAAAACCGAGATAGATAAATCCTATCCTCCTACCAGTAATAGAAAGGGAAGTTAAAAATCTCCTAGATGCAAAAATTATTGTTCCTTTCAAATATTCTAAATGGGTGGCTAATTTGATTCGGTTAGAAAAGGATGGTAGAGTGGGCACAGGTGTGGATTCAGGAGCCTAAAACAAATCATCTCTTAAAGACAATTATCTGCTCCCTAAAATGGATCACATTATGCAAAAATTAATTTTGAATTGCTCCAGCGTCTATGATTATTAGCTTCTCCGAGGTTACAAAATCAATTGCGGTCCATGAGTAATAAAAGAGAAAATACAGCGTTTACCACTCCATGGGGTACTTTCATGTATGGAAAAATGCCATTTTAGTCACGATGAACAGAGACCACTTTCAGCAATGATAGCCATAACCTTTTGGAGAAAGAGATAATTTTCATTATCTATCTTAGCAGTTGTCTGTTTTTCTAACTTTGATCTTGAGAACTTGGTACACCTCAAAATAGCGTTAGAAATAGAAAATTTGGTTTGTCCCTAAATCCCAAGAAATCTCATTTGCAATGAAGGAAGAGGTAATCTTTTGGGTCATATAGTATCTAAGGAAGGAATCAAAATTGATCCAAAAAGGGTTGAATCCATAGATACAATAAATATTCCTAGAAGCAGAAAGGAAATTCAGTGTTTTTAGGAAAAATATATATTTTAGAGATTTATTCAAATTGCTTCTGAAATTGTTAAAATTGGTCTGGATATGTTAAAATGGCAGTCAAATGGGCGTGAGGCCAAATAATTGTTTGAACGCATCAAGAAGGTCATAGGTTAAGCATCGGTGCTAGTAAGCCCATATTATACGAAAGAGTTCTTGATTTTTTCATTTGCCTCTCACGAACATACTATCACAGCCATGCTCTTACATACAAGAATAATGAAGGTTTTGACCAGCCAATAGAATTTTTCAGTAAAATCCTCAGAGACGCAGAGTTGAGATATGATATACTGGAAAAATAGGCATACACAATGGTAAGCCCTCAAAGCACACGAGAACTTATGTGCTTCATTCCAAGGTGATTTCCTATGTACCAACCAGCGCAGTCAAGGACATATTGGTTTAGTCTGACAATGATGGGAAAAGAGAGGCTAATAGTTAGCAAAATTAGAAGTCTAGACCTTGAGGAGATGGCTGACCAAACTCGTCAAGGGTTAGGGCCTAGCTAGGCTATTAGCCGAATCTAATTTCAGAGAACTGGGAATAAATTATTTGCAAGCTTACAAAGAACTTCCATATATAGAAGAATTTTACGTGGAGACTCATGAAATTCAGGTTCAAGAAAAAATTCTCTTCCTCAGCTTGGCATGGTGACATAGTTTCATATCTCCCGACTCTTGATTCCCGAGTGATATGACTCCATCCAAAGTGAGAACTTTGAAACTACACACGGTAAAATACGGTATTATTGAAAATCAATTGTATTGGAAAATCCCATGGGCGTTTTGCTAAGATGTCTAATAGAATCTAAAACAAAGAATGTTATAAACGAATTTCATGAAGGGGTGGAGACCTGCGCACGGAGAAACAACCTATAAGAATGCAGTGGATATTATTAGTGAAGTTATTTACATAAATGCTAAATTTAGATCACGTAACTCCTATCAACTATTATCGGAAAACAAAATCTTCCATAACATGATTACGTTAAAACCAAAGCTTCATTTCAACAATGGGGTCTGGAATTTAAAACCGAAATACATTCGCATTCAAGTGCACAACATAATTGGATGGATCTTAACACCCTTGATTATTTCACTAAATGGAGTGCAGAAATAAATTTAAGACCCACTGAAATGCTTCTGAGACTGGTGGTGATCAATTTCTTAGAAGAAAAAATTTTGTCTAGATTTGGCACGACCACTCAGAAGATAGTTATTGATAATGCTTAGAATTTTAAAATCCTTAGCGATGGTCGGTTTTATCAGTACACATCGTGTTATGATATTCTACAACCTACTATCCTCAGGGGGGGAAAATTAGATAAATCATCAAATAAGAGCTTTATCAATATAATTAAAAAGGTGTTGATTGAAAACAATAAAGCATGGCACGTTCATTTGAAATCATTTCATTGGAAAAATCGGATGATAGGCACTGAAATCAAATGGTAATACTCCTTTCCAAATGGTATCTACGATACGATATAATCCTCCCATAAAATCTCCTACTCTGCGTGATGAAACTTTGGCAAACCTCCGAAGGATCTAATGATGCCAGGGAAGATGAACCAGTGATTAGTACAACAAAACAATGAAGTGGATGAGAAAACTTAGAAGTATCAAGACAACATGAAATCCCTCTTCGATAAAAAATCTAAAGATAAAGAGTTCCTCCCTAATGACCTAGTGTTGAAATGGGATGCTAGAAAAGAAAGACACTAGAAAGAAAAATAAAGTTTGATCACATCCCAGTTCGGAACCCTTTCAATATCCATTCTGATTCAGAGGAAAGGAATTCTTATTAGAAAACCTTGATGGTAAGATCCTTAATGCCTATCAGGTGCTACACAGAAACACTTCATGCAATAGTGATTCCAATCCTGCATTGCTTATGCCGCAGTTTGATTTTTCTTTTTATTTTACAATTATTCACTTCTTTGGTAGTTTTTTCTTTCGCGTAAATCATAGGAGTTTGTTGATTTTAAAATAGAAATTTGAAAAAACAAGTGATACCTACCATTTCCTTTTCAGAAGTTTTTGACATTTATCATGTTTATTTTTATGAAGAATGGCTTGCTAATAATTGAGAGAGATAAGGATATGAAGCTAACCTCCTTTTTAGGATATTAATTTTCTCTCTCAAAGCGGTGATAGATAAATGGTTTTACTTAGTTGAATATAAAGAGAATGTCTAGTGAAACCACTTCCTATTGACCCAAAGTTAAATTTTAAAGAGGATATCCGCTAAGTATAAAAGTCATCCACATACAAATACTATCTTTGATAGAGCAACTATAGGAATATAAAAATTGACCTATACCTTAAAAAGTTTCTCGAGTTTTGGATAAAAGATTAAAATAAAATAAAAAGACCTTAAAGAAAATATGAGAATCAATGAATAAAATTGGGTGAGATTAATCTTGATTCACAATAGAAATTTTGAATATTCTTTCTATTTTTTATTCTTTCCATCCTAAGAGATTTATTTCCTGATTTATAATACCTCCTTGGTTTTCCATAGAAGGAAAATATGCCATAACTTTGAAAACTAAAGCATGCTGAAACTCAATGTTGAAAAGGATTTAGCCTCCCTTTAAATTAGTTGAAGAAATTGTCAAGATAATCCTTATACTTTAAACTCCATCTGATTCTGGCCCGACTAATTAGCTCCAAGGGTTGATCCATAAAGATTTAAAGTCCATGAAAATCTTCTCCAGCTAGGTGAATAATGTAATTGAAGGGTGAAAATTGATTTTAGGTATACTACTGAATTATAGACCTTTCCCTTGATTAATCCTTGAAATAGATATCACTTGTTGTATGTTCCATATCTGAGGATTGATTTCCCACCCACTGTGTGTGCAAATATAAGATGGATGTGAAAGGAGAATATGATAAAGATTGCCCCATCTAATTATAAGATGAAATAATTGAACATATAAATTCTGAAATCTAATTCATCTCTTTTTGGACAAAATGAGATGATGAAAGGAATTTCATATAATGATTGCCCTCATATCAACAATTAAATGAAAAATTGACTACCATTAGGTGGTGAAAGGAAATTCAATGGAATGAATAACTAAGGTATTGAGCAGACCATTTCTTGAATTGACAATATCTATGAAATGTTGCTTATGGATGTCATGTAATGCGTGTCTCTAACAGTAATTCTTTTTCAATTAATGTTACATTCCACGAACCAATGAGGGATTCCCCTAAGAAATTATGTTACATGTACTTAACATTGATGCGAACAAAATTGATCAAAACTTGTTATTTCAGCTAAAGTTACTTTGATTATCTTAGAATCTAAATGTGGTTTTAAGAAGAGGAATTTCCAAATGGCCTAATGAAGTTCATGATTTGATGTGTTTTGAAGGTTTTCTAATTTTTGGTTGAAACTCTTTTTCTCAGAATGATCATTTTCCTAATGTGTTCTGATGCAATAATGACTCCATTTCCCAATAAAGGCACTCGGTATACATGTTTTTCTCATCCCGCAAGGAGACGATATTCCTAGATGGAGCCTATGTTGGAACACATATATATTTCTAAACTTTAGACTTAAATGGATTCCATTTCCATTTAAAATAGAAATAGCCCTTGATTTGCTACTTAGTTAGTGAAGTCCTCCCTCTGATCAAACGATCCTAGTCTTAGGATTTATGGAGCCACCTACTCATTAAAAAATCAAATCACTAAGAGAGTACTTCTGATTTGGATTTAGGAGTTTAGCGGATGTGTTAATATTCTCATAGCTAAGTTTCCGGTTCATTGAAAAGCATTCAAAGATCCAATCTACATACCATTATGCCCTAATCCCTTGATGTATCTTCCAGAAAAATGACCCACGTCAAAATTTTTAAAATGAACCTTATTAAGCATGAAGTATTGAATAGCAAAACTAAAAACCAATTAGAATATTGAATAATAGTTTTGTAATTTCAAAAATCGGGTCTTCGCTATCTATCGTCTCCCAAATTCTTGAAGCCCGAAATCCCAAAATATCTTAAGCGTTAAGGTGGGTTAATTAAGGATTAAAAATGATTAACAATTAATTAATCACATCATGATTTCCACATTTCAAGGATCACACTTATAGAACAGCTTTCAATATCTGGTAGAAATCCAAAATATCTTAAAGATTAAGGTGGGTTAATTAGAGTTAAAAATGATTAATGATTAATTAATCTCATCGTGATTTCACAATTTCGAGATCCTACCTCAAGTGAATTTCAATATCCTGAGATCCGAAACCTCAAAATATTTGAGGTTAAATACGATTATTTAAAGGAGTTAAACATGATTAAAATTAATTAATCACCTCACGATTTTGCATTTCAAAAATCATATTTTGAACTATTATAGGATATCTAGAATACCAGAAATTCTGAAATTTACTTAACGATGAGTGAAAGTGTGATGCATTAATGATGATTATCTCATGATTAATCTTTCATTGAATCATAACTCGGATAAATTAAAATTTCATCCATGCTTTTCTGATCATGAACTACCGAACTTTAATGGCATTAATAATCGATCTCCAACAATCATTTCGAATAAGATCTCAGAACACCGCATAAATATTTTTCATTAAGGAAAGAAAATACATTTCATTGAAGGGCTAATAAATCAAATTGATGCTGCCAAGGAAAAACATATTGAAGTTTGAACTCTATTTGCATTTTCACGGAACATCAAGCTTAGCGAGATAACAAGTCTATGCATTTTCCGTGACAGGTAACAAAGTTATGAGTTTGTGATATCATGTCTCCAAGGAAAATTGTGAAAGCGTCCGGTGAGATCTCAAGCCGAACATATATGTCCTCTCGGACACATCGTTGAGAGATTTGGAGACCATAAAAAACTGGATGCAAGTATGCGGTATCCTACAATATGAACTGGAAAATTGTCGAGAAGAGTTGGATGATGATGAGGGGACTGAAACTTAGGCAATGAATCTCAAATATGTAGCCCAATCAAAGATGCATAAGATAGCCAAGCGATCGAGGCTCATGATGTATAATGACATGATAGGCTGGGCCCTAGAGAACGTTAACGTTTCAACCAGGAGCATCCAAAATTCACATAAAGTTGTTGTTGGATCTTTCCTCCCAAAACATATACATGTGATGTACAAAATTGTCCCAAGCATTCAAACACACTTATAATGCCTCTTTCTTAAAGAAATTCGATGAAAAAGAGTGCCCATAAAGCGTAAATAATTATACTGACTTGATCAAGGATTGGTGCTCACATCCTAATAAATTTATAATAGACACATGGCATACTATGCCACTACATCATTAGACTCTCCTTATGATATATGTGGCCATCGATGATCTATTAGAATTTACCGGAGGAAAACTCTGCCCACTTCCTAATATCATGCATTGACTGATCCATTATCATGAAGTTCTGCAGAGGGTTTCTCATTCAATTGGACCAAGATATTATATGACAGTTTAATTTTGAGAAATCAACACAGAATGCCCATTGAAAGCCAAAGGATGAGAAACATACATGTCGGCATATCTTATGGATGTCATCTGTTTTATGATGCCTTTTCCCTTGATGGGCTAGAGCTAGACTCAGGACCAGTGTTGAACCAATACATCTTTATCATTCAAAGATATGGGAAGATAAGCGATATTCTTCCATGAAATGCAATTATGTGGTGGTGCGGAGTGCACGCCATATATATGGGCACCCACCTCCCAAGATTTCTAACAAAATAGTAACCAACATGGAGAAGATAGCAGATTGGTATGTTGAAGAGAATTTCTCTTATATCATGTTTTTTGGTTGTTCAGTCCCTCCACATGCCTTGCCAAAGTTTCTACCCGGACCGATTGGTGTGCAGAAAAGTAGTGTGACAAACTGTCCTAGGAGGAGTTAGTAAAGAGATAAAAGCCTTGCAAAAAAAGGTATGGCCCAATTTTCACTGCGGATTGGTATGTTTTCCTTTTCTTTGATTTTGACGCCCATTCAAAAAAATAGAGGCCACATAATACTTGGAAGAAATGAAGCTTGTATCAACATTAGGTCAAGAAACCGCGACCCTTAGAAGATGGAAGTGGAAATCCATAATGACCTTGTAATTTGAAAGATAAAATTGATAAGTCTCCATAGGATGAATATTTAGGAGGCGAGGTCCTATCAAGAATTCTTGAGAATTAGTCAAACTCTGGCTCTAAGACAGTCAGTTAGATTAATTTCCTAAGGCATAGGAGAAATAGCCTTCCAAAAGCCTTGCAGGAAGAAACCCCAACACCTCCATCTACACGAGGAGGTGGGGCCCGATTTAGAAACAAAGATCTCAATGGGGCCAGGATGCTCAGAGAACTTGGAAAGACTAAAGTTTGACTCGAAAGAGGACATTACGTGGAAAATCCACAAGTGACCAAGCTAAAGAAAGCTCAAATTGAGGCCCTTGATAAAAGGGAGAAAACTTGTCCTGTGAGGAAAATCAATCTGACACAATGAGAAAACAACCATCCACCTAGATAGGCAGCCTTATCCAATCTATCACACCTTTACAAACCAGTAGAGGGAACCCGAGCACCAAATTAGTATTCATAGAAGATCTTACACCATTTCAGTCGAAGAGATGCCCCCCTTCTGACATCTTCTTCACCCCAACTTAACAGAAAGGAGGGTTTTGGTGAAGAGAGAAATACACCAAAAGGGAGGTTAGGTTGTCAAAAGACACAGGGTGCTACTTGATGGACAGTCCTTGGAATATGTTAGAGCTTAGCTACAGGGATGTGCTTGAAGTGGAAACATTTGAGAACTTTGGATCTAAAACCAATATTGGGTTTAGAACCCTAAAAAATAATTGAAATGAAGGATCACAGTGACTAAAGACACAAAATTACAAAATCAATATCAAAGACCATGTAAAACAATGTCAAAATTTGCTGAGATGACAAAGGGTTTGAGTATATTAGATCTGGACAAAATTTATCATCTCAAAACTTAGTCTGGCTAAATGCATGGGAACACACATGCAAGCGAGGAGAATGGGCAGTCGACAAGGAGGATTGATGCAAGAATGACTCTGGACTAAAATAAGCCTAATAGCAGCTTGTGGTTGTAGATATGTAGTTTTCCAAGCTCAAGCACTAGAGGTATAGGAAAAGATAGAATCATCCCATGAGAACTGTACACTTTAAGGTGGAGAAACATCCAACCATTTTTGAGATTGAATCAATCCTTAAATAAGACACATATGTGTGTGGAGAAAGAATACAGCTCCTTTTTCAGGCTACCACTTTCAAGAGGCGGGATTGTCCATGAAGAAAGAGAATAAGCTAACTAGCGTCTAATTCTCTCTTTTAGAGCAAACTAAAGAAGCGATATATCTGAGAACACAGGAGGATAACATAACTGAAAGTAAAATATTAGCTAAGAGTGAAGAAAACTTGTGAGAATAATTTCATTCTTTCGACAAAGGAGTCATTAGGCCTCAACAAGATAATATCTACACGAAGGGTCTTGGGCAAGGATTGACAGAAAAATGAAGCAGTTTAGGGACAAGCATGGAAGGAAACAAGAACTGAAATATTGCAGTTGAAATAAATTGATATTACCCATATTCATAAATGTATAGTCGGTCATAGTCTATAACTACATTCTACATATTCATAATACATGAGAATGGAAGATAGCTACCTCATGAAGAGTTGTATACTTTTTAAGACAAAACTCTTCAGTGACCTTCTAGATTGAGGTGAATTAAATTCATGAGCAAATGCTTTTAAAATGTCAGTGAGGAAAATCTAGCACATCCAGGAACAAATGAGACGATGTGGGCATATCATATACTCAGATCATGATTAGAGACCAATTGTTTTCTGAGATGGAGAACAAGAAGGATAAATGTCTCTTCCAACGTGAAGAGACAAGGGAAATGCAAGTGAAGCGTTTCAAATTTCACATGTTGTATTTTATGTTTTTAAGAAATAAAGGAGACTCCAGTTATAAGATTTGAGAACATTTTTGTATAAATACATTCAAGACTTAACACAAGTTCTTGTGCCATGTTAGCAACTAAGAAAACTCATCTTTGTAAATTATTCAATACTATGCCTTGAACCCAGGATTTAAAATTTTTGTGTGGTTTGGAGTTATTAGCTATTTTTTCCTCCATATCTCTAGTTTTCTTTCATGTTACTCCTTGATAAATTGATTGTTTACAAAGTTTAGTATAACATCTGTGTCATTTTATCATTTATTTGATAAAACAAATTTTTCCTCTTGTATTCCTTAAGTAAATACAAGACACACTATTCTTGGATCTTGTATCTTATATCCTTTCAAAAGAGTGCATTCTATTTTTCTTCTATTGTAAACAATTGAATTAATACTCGTTGATGCCTCATTTTGTTTAACAATTTTCATGTGCATTCCTATGAACATCACTTGATTTTGAAACTACTCCAAAACTCCTCCTGACAAAACATGGCCTTTGTCCTATTCAAATTATTAATTCATTTAAGGGTTAATTCTCATATAAGTGGAAGAAAAATGCTGTACAAATATTCCTTAAATTCTTAGAGTGCATGAGGCATTCTCTTTTAGGAGTATAGGGTGTAATCTAGGGAACAATGAGAGAGATAAAATAAAAAGAAAGGAGGGTAGAGAGAGTGGTTAAAGGGAGACAAAGAGATTGAGTAGAGAGAGAGGTAAGGAGAGGTCTGGGGAGGAGAGAGAGGGAGGGCATAGAAGGGTTAGAGAGAGAGAGAGAGAATTAAGGAGGAGGGATATAGAGATGGGGAGTAGAGAGAAAGGAGAGAGAGAGAATGAAATTTGAGGACCCAACAGTAGGAGAGAGAGAGAGAGGGTGGGAGAGGAGGTAATAAAGGAGGAACCAGAGAAGAAAAGGGAAGGAAGGGGGGAGAGGGAGGCAGAGAGGAGGTGGAAGAGGGGGTATATAAGAGACTTGTGGTGTGAGTGTACAGAGGCATGGAAAGGGAAGGGTCAAGTGTATCATGCCTTTCCATGTACTGAATGTGCTGCCATGTCTCTCATTACCATGTATAGGAGTCAGGAGGAAGAAAGAGGAGGGTAAGAGAGAGGGACAAAGAGGAAGGAGGTGAGAGAGAGTGAAACAGAAAGAGAGGGATCTCAGGGAGGAACTAGAAGTGATTAAAAGGGGAGAGAGAAGTGAATAAGACATATAATAATAAATGAGGAATGGGATTTCACATTCCATGGAATGTGTGCATTCCTAAAACATAATGCATATTATTTAGGAATGTTCACATTCCCAGAATGTGTGCATGTTCCTAGAGCATGTGCATGTTATTAGGAATGTGTGTGTGTTCCTATAGCATGTGCACGTTCCTAAGAACATGCATGCGTTATTTAGAATTCAATTTGTTTTGGGTGGGAATGACAACTTTAGCATATGCATATGATGACTTGGTTTCCTCAGATTTAGGTTTGGGATGACAAACCTAGNCCAGAATGTGTGCATGTTCCTAGAGCATGTGCATGTTATTAGGAATGTGTATGTGTTCCTATAGCATGTGCACGTTCCTAAGAACATGCATGCGTTATTTAGAATTCAATTTGTTTTGGGTGGGAATGACAACTTTAGCATATGCATATGATGACTTGGTTTCCTCAGATTTAGGTTTGGGATGACAAACCTAGTGGTTCGATCTACAAATAGATAAAAACCTCCATTTTTATGAATGCCTCTCTATATCTTTGTTTTTTACGTTCTTTTTCTATAGGATACATAAATCTGTTGTTGATGAAACTACATACATAGATAGAGTTGACTATCCATATTCCATATATATATATATATATATATATATATATATATATATATTGTTGATATTGTTTACTATTTTAAATCTATTTTTGTCTTCGCATATATAAAAATCCTAGAGTACATACCTCTTTTATTTCTTCTATAACTTTTTGTCCACTTAACCATTTCTAAAATGAGTTATACTTGGCCCTTGAAGAGACCAATATCTATGATTTGATAATTTTTTTATTTATTTTTGATAATGTTAAGACCCTCTTGTAGCCTGCACTAATGAAAGGCGTTGTAATTTCAATGATATATTGACTTTCATAATTTAAAAAATTAAATAAAATTAATATTATACATTTAAAAAAAATACATCGCACTAGATCAACAATGGGGTTTCTACAAATACAAGTTTTTAGAAGGAAATTTTATTGTCAAGGTACTCAACACATGCACTAACAGAGACATATACCTTATATTTTGATGGAAAAATAACATACCATTGTTAGAAAAACTCAAATTTTCACATAGTTATTCACCATTTCTATGAATAAAAGTTGTATATTCGGAAATCTAATTCGATAAATCCTAAGTTTCATTTTATTACACCATATTCAAATTTATTGTAAAGTACCTTGAATAATCCATCCAAGTTAACATATTGTTTTTTTTTCATGTTTTCATTGCCACTAACGCATCATGAGAGACCATCATTAGCTTGCGCATGCCCAATTTCAAAGCCAGTATAAATTTAAACTAATAAAATTGAATACAAAAAATGGATTAAAAATATATTTTTTATTAAAAACTTTTCAATATTAATAATTAATGATTTTGTAATGAATTATAGAAATAAAACAATTTATAATAAGATTACTTAATTACAACACTTATTTTGGAACATTCTTTATCTTGGAGTTGAAGTCATTGAGGAACAAAGTTCATCACGCATAGATTCCAGGAAATATCCTTGGGTGGCAACAATTTTGATCGGTTCTCCACCCTTGGTGTTTTTGACTTTTGCATGGAGACGACTCATTCTGTTTCAACTTTGTTTTCCTCTCTGGTGCATTTGGCACTCACGTTGAAGCTACTCTTGGATGGTATGTGGAAGCAAACATGGAAAATGAATGTAGATATGGACCTTTTCCTTCAAATGGTAATTCGGGTAAGGCTTATTTCATTGATATTGTGAAGAATGTCTTGCATTCTCCTCATATTTTAGTTCACGAGGCTCTAGCCATAAATTTTTGATAGTGAAAGATGTTGTAGTCCAGACAACTTTTTACAAAACCAATGGTCTTGTGTGATGCTTCAAGGGTCTCTGGCCTCACTTAGATGATCTTCACAAATAGATTTTGAATTCCTGGGAACCTAAGTTAATAAAGGGGGTTTTTATTTATCCACGTGTAATGGGGTTCTTCATTGTTGATTTATTTTTTTGATTGGGGAAATAAAGAATTAGTCGGGCACGTACTTGTGTGACATGTGATCATGTTATCCAACTAATACCACTATAACCCCAGGCATGCCAACGTTTCCCCTCACACGGCACACAAGGATAGTCGAGGGTTTCAAACCAATGACTTCACATAACTGAGTGCCTTAACATTAAACTCCATCACCGACTGTTTTACACCCTGCGGGCCTTCATTGTTGAGTTTGATCTTGTAGAAGAAAGGGAATTGATTCTTATCCTAGGGACCTTTTTATGGGGAAATTTGAGGTTATGTATGAAACCATGGACCCCATCTTTCAACCCAATGACAAATACCCTTTCCTTGGCTCTTGTCCGGGTTAGACTTCCAAATATGTGTTTGCATTTTTGGGGTTCATACTCTCTTTGATCCATTATAAAATTAATTTCGAAAATTGTTATAGAAGTTATAAACACATAATTGAAGCACCACAACATATGCTTGAATATTAGAGGAAATGGAATTCAGGGAAGGTTTTATGTTATAAATAATTTCACAAAATCTTGATTATGAACATGACTCTTTCATTTGTAGAGCTTGCTTTGAAATAATCATTTAGCCAAAAACTGCTAAAAAGGGTAAAGGCAAGTTAGGAAGTACCAAAAAAAACTAACCTGGTGGGTTGGAGCCAAGGAATAATATCAATTGTTGAATTAGACCCTCCCATGGAAGAGACAAAAGTGGATCTTGCAACTTCCCACAAATACTCCAAAGAAATATGGCATACCAATATGATTTGTAAATATGGATATTCCACTGGAACAATTCGTCATAAAAAATCTTATATTAATTATTGCTATCTTATTAACAGGAAAGTATACACACCATCCTCACAAAAGAACACAAGATATATCATAGAAAACCAAATAAGAGAGAAAACCTAACTAGAAGGTGAGGCCTATGTTCTACTCTCTTTTCTTCAGTTATGAAATGCAAGTACAAAGAAAGGGGTACTCAGTATGGAGTTACCTTCGACATTATGTCATGAATTTCCTACCTCCCTCCTCTAATATGCTATCAAAATACACTCCTTGGATGCTCTACTCGACTATGGAACAAGTGCAATACAAAAGAATGGAAATCCTTCTCCTCCTTGTGGGTGGGTATTTTAGTTTATGGTTAGGTTTTTTACTTCCTCAACCCTCAATTAATGATAAGGTTTGGACCTTCTAGAATCTTATTCAATTTTATAGCCCCACAAGTTCCAGTAATGAGGGTGATGTGGAATCCACTCATACCTTGTTGGTCAACAAAGTAAGTCAATTTGAGGAAGGTATAAATTTCACATACCATCTCCCATTGAGGGAAAGGTATCGGTGTGTAGAACATTGTGAGGAGAATAGAGGGAGTTTAAAAATAAATAAATCTATTTAATGCCTCAAATACAGGGTTTCTAACCCAATTTTCCAAACCTGGACATGTGCTAAAATGACCCTACAAGAAGATTCATCCAATTTTCCACCTAAGTACCAAGATAGATGACAAATTATATGATGATCCAATTCAAATAAATCCCCAGGTTTTCCACCACCTATAATCATCCTTATCTAACACTCACGTGCACCTCTACTCGTCGTTATCTAACACCCCAACCTCCCCTAGTGCATGGTCATCCCTCCTCTTCTCCTTCGACATCTTCCTAGCAACCTCAGCTCCTCCATTTACCACCGCATTGCACACCCCTTGTTTCATATGCCTCACCCTCCTCCAGCCTACCTTTCCCTCTCCTTCCATTCCTCCCTCACCTTTTAGCCCTCCAAGTTGGCAGTCCTACCAAACACCAAATGACTCTCTAAAATTTAATTTGGAGGTTTGCACAAAGCTTCCCTGAAAGAATCCCACAGAGGAAACAAAATAAATTAGAGAAAAAAAAGAAACCCTAATTCAATAACAGATAGAGGTCATTAGATCGAATCCAGTTGGCAGTCCTACCAAACACCAAATGACTCTCTAAAATTTAATTTGGAGGTTTGCACAAAGCTCTACAAAATAGTCCCTGGAAAACAAAAAATCAAAATTAGAGAAAAAAAAGAAACCCTAATTCAATAACAGATAGAGGTCATTAGATCGAATCCATCCTAGATATAAGAAGGACAAGAAATGGGTGTGAGAGACTAGCATGGAAGAAGCAAATAATTAGATTGAAAAACCAAAACATTGGCAAGTTGTCCTGCTAACACATTGAAATTATTAACTACGTGAGCATCCTGCATGATTTAATTAAAGATTCTGAGCCTTATAAGCCCAAATATATATCTATGATTTCATATTAGTATGGTTAAGAACATGTGTTTCCTCCTAATAGATCACAAGTTCAAATTCAGAGGGGGTTGGGGTATGTATAGCTCCGTAGACTTTACTAGTAAAATTGTTGGTCGGAGGTGGTCTCATACACCAATTTGGTGTCTGACTTGGTCGTGACCTTAAAAATAGATTATTATTATTATTATGTACCCTTTGAGTCAGATAGGATTTAATGTGTTGTGTTATGTTAAGTAGACAATTGAGATCGGGAATGTTGTAGAGACATTGAGTTTCCATTTGTAATTTGAACCAAGAAAATGCCACTATGTTTTACATTGAAGAAAACTTGGCAAAGGATCAATGGCAATCATGATCATTCCCCAGTCTGGTAGAGGTTAATCCAATTACGTTATTTTTTTGTTGTATAAATTGTAAGGTTGTTTTATTGGTTGTTAAACTGAGATAATTTATATATGTCTGTAGAGGTGACAATGGTGATATAAATTTTCTTGAAATCATGTTGTTTAAAATCCATTTCTAAATACAGAAATGGAACCAATATGCTAAAAATCTCCTAGAGCATTTGGATTATACATAAATAATCATTCAAATTTATAGATCTAACAATTTTTTGGCTGGATTTCCAACAAATATCCCCAGAAAAATATCATCTGAAAAGAATCATTTCATACAACATTTAAACTAAGTCATTTATATATATTCAAGATAATCATCATTAATATATTAATAATTTTTTATTGTTTTTGTGGATTCAAAATGTATATGAAACTCATCATTAATGCTTAGTATGCAGAAGTTTCGAACTTGGGTTGAGTATCCCTTTTTGTCTGATCGTGCTCCAGTTTTGATGGAATTCAGATCATGTTTTGCATCAGTCGCTTATCCCTTCAAATTAAACCCGGAATGGTTAAAGGATGATACTTTCAGGAATGTTTTTAGGCAGGTATGGAATGACCCCCAACATTTATTTATAGATGGAGCTCAAAAGAGATTGTCAACAGGCTATCAATGCTGAAATTAAGAATTAAGGATTGGGCCAAAGAGAAAAAAAATTAAGGATCAGGAAGACCTGTCAAAAATTGAAGAAGTTATTGAATCAATCTACACCAATATAAATTTGGGTATTACTACTATGGAGGATTCTTTAAAACTATCAAAGCTAGAATTTGATAGAAATCGACTCCTTTTGGTAGAAGAGGAGAGTTGGCGACAAAAAAGCCGGGCGATATGGATTAAGAGTGGAGATAGAAATACGAAGTTTTTCCATCTGTATGCTAGCCATAGAAGGAATAAGAAGTTTATCTAGGAAATCAATGACGAGAAAGGAAAGGTTCATTCCGATCAACAAGCTATAAAAGAGGAAGTAGTAAGACATTCCAATGTTTTTTACAATGACATTGATTAGTGTTTCATGGAGGAACAATTGAATTCAGTAAGACTTTATCCTACCTTTGTAACTTCTCTGGAGGTTCATGAATTAGAAAAAAGAGTAACAAAGGATGAAGTATTTGAAGTTATTAAAGGTTTTGCCAGGGACAAAAGTCCTGGACTGGATGGTTGGACTGTCAAATTCTACCATTGCTTTTTTGAGATGGTTGGTCAGGACTTGGTGGATATGGTCGAAGAAACAAGGTTGAAAGGGGAGATCATTCCTGCGATTAACTCTACTTTTGTGGCTTTGATTCCAAAAGTTAATAAACCTACAGTATTCAATGATTTCAGACCAATCTCCCTTCGTAACCTCTGTTACAAAATCATTGCTAAAAGACTTCGACCTATTCTATCCAGAGTACTATCAGAAGAACAACTTGGTTTTCTCAAGGGTCATTGATTAGTGTTTCATGGAGGAACAATTGAATTCAGTAAGACTTTATCCTACCTTTGTAACTTCTCTGGAGGTTCATGAATTAGAAAAAAGAGTAACAAAGGATGAAGTATTTGAAGTTATTAAAGGTTTTGCCAGGGACAAAAGTCCTAGACTGGATGGTTGGACTGTCAAATTCTACCATTGCTTTTTTGAGATGGTTGGTCAGGACTTGGTGGATATGGTCGAAGAAACAAGGTTGAAAGGGGAGATCATTCCTGCGATTAACTCTACTTTTGTGGCTTTGATTCCAAAAGTTAATAAACCTACAGTATTCAATGATTTTGCACTAATCTCCCTTCTAACCTCCGCCATACAAAATCATTGCTAAAAAGACTTCAATCTATTCTATCCAGAGTACTCATCAAGAAAAGCTTGGTTTTCTCAAGGGCCATCAAATTTTGGATGCGATAGGAACAACTTAAGAATGTCTTCACAGCATTAGAGCAAGGAAGATGAAAGCATTGATCCTTAAAATTGATTTGAGAAAGGCTTACAACCATACTAGTTGGGATTTTTTAAGGTTGGTTCTTCATCAATGTGGTTTTGGGTTAAAGACTACGAATCGGATTATGGCATGTGTAATCTCCACTACTTATGCTACATTAATAAACGAAGAGGCAACAAATTTCTTTAAAAGCAGCAAGGGTTTGAGACAGGGATGTCCGCTATCTCCTTTACTATTTATCTTAGTAATGGAGGGATTTAGTCCACAAAAGAAATAGAAAACATGAGGTATCGATAACATGAATCAGCATCTAGTATGATTAGGATCCCCCATTTACTATTTGTAGATGATATTCTTATTATTTCAGAAACATCTTTAGCCAAGTGGGAAAAACTTCAAAGTATACTACAACTATTTTGTCGGGCATCGGGTTTGATCATTAATAAACAAAAGTCCACTATTTTTCATGTGGGTGTCGACTCTGTTTCTCTTCAAAGAATTGTAGATGCTCTTGGTTTTTCTATCCAAGACCTTAACTATGGTTTTAAATATTTGGGTTATCTGATGAAACCAGGAGGCTATAATACCACGGATTGGTAGTGGTTAGTTGATAGGTTTGAAGCGAGGATCAACCATTAGTGTAATAAGTGGCTCACTTTGGGAGGTCGTCTAATTCTTATAAAAGCTATGCTTGAGAGTTTACCGGTCTATTGGATGACACTCGCCCATATTTCTATAACTGTGTTAACTATGTTATGTAGACTTAGTTATGATTCCCTGTGGGCTAGGATTAAATCTAAGAAGTGTTATCATCTTTGTAATTGGCAATTTATAGCAAAACCTAAGAAGCTAGGAGGATGGGGCTTATGTAACATCTTTATCTTTTATAGAGCACTAGCTACTAATACACTTTGGCGAGCATTATTGAAGCTCGAAATATGGCAAAGGGTTATCAAAGAGAAATATCTTCCTCAGGTTCCAGTTAGAACTTGGTTGAGATCGACTGTGAACTTTAATCCCTTTGGATCACAATCATGGAAAAATATTCTCAATACTTTGCCAATTATTATGCACAAGATAGCATGGAATCCCGACGCCGGAACACCAATTATTATTGGTAGAGATTGTATTAGTGGTTTGATTGAAGCGTCTTTGCTTTCGGAGGACCTGATTCAAAAATTAAATAGAAAACATATCTACTTTATTTTTCAAGCGAGTCGACCTTATTCAGTAAGTTTGTTGGGGCATAATTGGGTCACGAGCAATGATCTGGGTCTAGAAGGGGATCTGGGCAACGAGTGGGAAAGTTACAGGATTCAACTCATGCATGTTGGCATAGTCCTAAAGGAACATCCTGATGAATTTAAGTGGATAGGAGATGATAACAATGGTATTATTTATGTTAAAAATGTTTATAATACTCTGTCAAACAAATTTTGGCTGAGGAAGGCAGAAGGTTGGAGAATTCAGTTATGGAAATGGAGCTGCCCATTAAAGATCAAACTCTTCTTATGGCTATTAATGGAGAATAAGGTTCTTACTTGGGAAAACCTTCGGAGGAGGGGCTGGTATGGTCCTAGCATGTGTTGTCTATGTCGAAGAAATGAGGAGTCGAGCTATCTTGTTTTTGTAAGTTGCCCATTCACAATTTCTATTTGGAAAGAAGTTAAGCAGAGTTTTAATTTAGAAAAGGGATGGAATGGTGTTTCTGTTAGTGAATGTTTACATAATTGGTCATATCAGAATAAACCAATCAGAGAGGTTGGGCAGCACTCATCTGTTGGTTTATATGGAAGGACAGAAACAAAAAACTATTTGAAGATAAATTACCCTCAGCAAAAAGAATTCTTTTTCTTGCAACAGGTTCTGTAGATGTGAAGAAGAGTATATCATTGGCCTCTTCAAAAAGAACTCGACTGATTACATACCCTGATGATAAGGTACTAGCTTGGTTCGATGGGACCTCACAATTCAATAGAAATCGGTGTGGAGCAGGAGGAGTTATCAAATTAAACAATATAGAGGAATTCCGTTCAACTCTAAATTGTATTTCAGGTACTAATTTGAAGGCGGAGCTTCTGGGAGCGTGGGCAGCCATCACTTTAGCGAAAAGCCTTGGTATTCAGGATCTACATTTGATGGGGGACTCTTTGATTGTCATTAATTGGCTTAAAGGTAAAGGTATTCTACAGGTGGCCAATATGGAGCGTTGGAAAAACAAAATCATTGACTTATTGGCTTTTTTTAAGTCAATTTCTTTCGCTCATATTTATCAAGAAAATAATACTGTGGCTGATGGTTTGTCAAAAATAGCACTAAACTCACCAGTGGGTCATATCACCTACAACAAATGGTCTGGTGGATTGGAGGGTCCTAGTTTTATCCTGAAGCTGTAATATTGGAATCTCTAGTTTTTTTTTTTTGATAATGGTTTTTGTAATTGTCTGATGACTTGGTAGCTGGCTTGTATATGGAACACAATATTTTTGCCAAGAGTATTAGTTGAGATTTTATAGTCTTGTTATGTTATTGTGGGATTAATACCCATGTGAGATAGATGCTTAGTTTTTTTTTGATAGACATTGGTCTCGTGTTGAGACAATGAATGATAAAAAAGTATAGTTTTGTATGGCATCACAAGTCTTGTAATGAGACAGTCGCTATAAAAAGATTATATTATTATAAATATAATGTGCAATTTTCTATAGAAAAAGAGATGATGAATATACAAAGTAATGTATTCATAAAAAAAAAAACTATTTTTTATTGGTTTTATCCACTCATAATCTATATAAAATTCCCCATGATGGATATCTATTACCGAATGCTATTGTAGAGGGGATTGTAATGGGGTTTGTCGCACCTTTGATCGTTCCCAATTATTGGCAGCACTGCTTTAAATTTCATGGCAGTTGGCTGGGCTGATAGTAAAGATGAGTGATAACGGGCGTGGGTGAGATCGGATAAGAATAAAATATTCATTTTAGATTTGATTGGGTGATATTATCTGTGAGAGTTTAGTTACTTGCTAGTTTAGCTTACAGTATCGAATGCTTGTAAGACTGGGAATGTCAGTCCGACACTTCAATTACTTCACTTTATATGTTGTGTCGATTGAATATCTAAACATTTGACAATTGTGACGGGTGCTTACGATTCAAATATCCGAACATTGGCCATTTCTGTCAAAGGTACGACAAACCCCATTACAATCCCCTCGACAAAAATTATTCAAATTTTTGTTTTTGTTATCTTTTTTTTTTTTTTAAGGAAATGAACATATTAATTCAAAATTTGGAAATATAGTGAGGAGCATGGCTGTCAATATCCAAACTGCTATGTAGCATTCAATGCTGTCGCATGTGGATTATTTGATATTGGATATAAATTGTTTTCAGGTTCTATTCTAGATAATCCATCTATTACAGCATTCAATATTGCTTACCAGGTTGAATATTGCTAGCTCAAGAGCAGACCTATTGCCTTGGCATGGATGATTTTAGGGGCTAAATTTCACTCATGAGCTAATTTTCCATGGTTTTTCCAAAAACGAGATTCGCTATTTTAAAAATGATTCGCCCAAATTTTATAGGATAAAATTATTTTACCTTAAAAATCGCCAAAAATTATAAAAACTATATAAAATCCTTAGAAATTTGAATTTTTTTACAAAAATATCGCCAAACATTTATAGTTGGCATATGAAAGATTAGTAATATTCGCCAAGGTTTCTACATTTTAAAATAAAATTCCATCCTTAAAATCATCCTTGTACCTTGGAAGTAGGAACCCTACAACCAACCCTTAATTCGAATCAATCAAATATGTCTAATAAAACAAAAACCAAGGAGATGTACTACAAGATATAATGAATCTGCTTATTCAGTATTAGAAGATATAAGAAACCCATCTTTGGAATTGATGATATTAATAATTGCAGTTCCCTGGGAAGAAGATATAATGAATTTTCCTAAAAGTACAAGATGACACATGAAACCCTTCTTTCTCGTTAGTTCTATACCTAAAGTGTCTTTGAGTTCTAGACCTAAAGTGTCTCTATGTTGGTCTCTCTGTGGATCTATGTGTATAAAGTAAATGGTTTTTCTTTGTTTCTACATCTTCGAGTACTATTTCCTCTCTTGAGTTGAGGTGATCGTGTAAAAGGGGAACTCTCTTCCTCCTTTTCCTTGGCCTCCGTCTATGCAAATTTATCGTTGTTAGAGGGTAAGCCACTAAATGCTTGCTTCATTTTATTTTTTTCAAATTTGATTCATGTAATTCAAAGAAAATATATATGGATGTTGTGTGTAGTATCTTGTTTGGGTTATCTGATTCAAAATTCATCTTGTGTGCAAAGTTATCTATTTGACAGTGCAGGACTGCATAGAGCAACATGCCCAATTTCAATTCTGGTAGAATTTTTGAGCTAGTGCTTCCTTATTTCTGATTTTATTTTTGAAATGACCCATTTTTTATGTTATTGTGGACAAAAACAAAAATTCAAATTTTTTTGACTGGTAAAATATTTAATAATAATTCTGGGATGTGTTTTCAATCCATTCATTGTTTGTAGTGTACCTTCATTTCTTTTCATTGTTATTTGTCTTTCTATAGGATCTCCATATGAGAAATGAGAAAAACAATGCCCATAAGCAAAATTGAACATTTTCGAGTGTCAACCTTAAAGAAGGAGGTGGTCTAAAAATAGGCAATGGCTAAGGCATGAAGGTTTGTAGTATACCTTCATTTTTGCACCTCACTATTTGTTTTTTCTCTTGGATGTCTACCCCTCTTGATAGGGTTACAACATTCAATCGCTTAATTATGGAATTCATATCCATGCTTAAAATGTTTGGGCCATTGTATTCCCATCAAGCTGCACAACATTGACTCTTCATCATTTGGTGTATGTTTTTTCTTAAGAGACTTGCACAAGGTGTTGATTTTTCTATATGATATAATATGAGATGATATATGATCGATATATTATTACAATAATGAGTGTTCCATATATAGAGAACATATGGTGACCATCCATGAAAGGATGTGTCCCTTGGATAATAAATAACTACTTATTATATATATATAACTACTTATTAATCTAGGAGAATGTATTCCCGATGCTTCCCAAACATCAACATTCCTCTCAGTGAGGGAGACATTCTTCATCATGCCAAGCATGTTTATGAAGTATACAAACTTCGACCTAGACTCATGACACTTGTCTGTCAGTCCTGGGAGATGTCTCTCTCCCATCTAAACCGAGGGGAAACTCCCTCTGTCTCTCCCTTTGAGCCAATTGACTCTCTTTGAGATATTCTCTTGATGTTCAATGGTCTTCCTGGACTTTCACAATCTTATTCTCTTATAAGAAAGGTTGTCTAGAGGAAAGTTCCTCCCGCAACTACCAAAACATCGACACTCCCTCTTAGCTAGGGAGGTATCTTTCCACGATGTCTTCATCTAGTAGTCCACTGACTACTCTGCAATCAACTAGTAGCACACAACTACTACCATGCCATCGATAGCTCAAATCATTCGTCACACTCTCTGTGATCAAGCAACATACAGTTTCTCCCGAGTGATCTGGTAGTTTCCATGGAAATCAACTAGTAGCACACAACTACTACAATGCCATTCAATATAACATGAATGTACCAAGCCATAGTAGTACACAACTATTGTCCAGTGATACACAATCACCGCTAGTGGTACACAACCACTGCTAGTAGCACACAACTACTATCCAGAGACACACAGTCTCTGTCAGTGGTATAACCACCATAGTAGAATACAACTACTGTTCAGAGACACACAGTCTCCGCCAGTGTTACATAACCACCGTAGTATCACACAACCACTGTCCAGAGACACATAGTCTCCGCCAGTGTTACAAAACCACCATAGTATCACACAACTACTGTCTAGAGACACAGTCTCTGCCAGTGGTACATAACCACCATAGTAGCACACATAAAAAAATCATCACCATCATCATCTACAACATCAACAACAACCTATCATATGGCATCAAATCTCTGGGCCATACTTCATCTGAGTAATCATGAATGATGCTTGAATAAGTAAAGTGTTGAAACCTGCACACTCAACTGAGTGTCCCACAATTGTCATGCACTCAACAAAGTGTCCCGTGACTACAAGGACCATTCTTCCTGATCAGATCGCCATCTGGGCCACATGAAGAATGCCAATCCTTCCATATGTTGAAAGTCACACCATGGGATACAAGGACCATTCTTCTAATCATGTCACTACATGTGCCATAAAAGAATGTCAGTGCCAAACCATTTTCTCTAATCAAGTCACCATATGTGCCATAGAGAAAATGTTAGTCCTTTACCAACCTCCCTAATCAGGTCACCATCTGTGCCATAGGGGTGGACCATTCATCTTGATTAGGTCACCATATGTGCCACAGGAGAATGTTAGTCCTGGATCATTTTCCACAGAAAATGTCAGTCCATGATACATCAACAATTTGTCCAACTTGGACCATTCTCCACTGGGATAATGTCAGTCCAACAACACATTGACTATCCACAATGCAATAATACCAACACTCCCTCTCAACCAAGGGAGTAATATCTGCAAGCCCCAACCTTCCCCTGAAGTATACCGACTTTCCCTTGGACAAGGGCTCCGTTAAAATATCATCTATCTGATAATCGGTGGAGATGTATTGGAGCTTTACTTCTCCCTTCTAGAAGATATCAACACTTTCTTGGACCATTCTCACCAACCCGGTCACTATCTGTGACATAGGGAGAATTATTGTCCATGATGTAATCATATCAACATTCCCTCCCAACGAGGGAAGACATTCACATCAATAGAGAAGTTCACCAACTAGCCAATTGGATGATGGTAAAATTTTTTCAGATGCCATGAATGTCACCAATATGCTCGTTCGTGTGTTGAAGCCTTACAGCTTCATCTGCACCATGTCTCGGATGAAGTCCTGTGAGAAGCCTCTAAAGCCTCACTGCTTCCACGACTCGTGTCACTGGCTGTGATATGCTCTTCCTCTGTAGTAGTGAGTGCTATAGAGGTTTGCTTCCACAAATCCTGACTGATTTTGAGTTGAAGTAGCACCCTTTGGTGCCTTTTTTGTCAACTGGACTTTCTTCTTGGTCAAAACTGTATATCTCTGTAGACTCTCTTCATCTCCTGAGACATATCCAACTGTACCAGACTGGTACACCTGCTTTGCTACAACTCAATATGTTGAATCACGAGCTGGCTCAGGGTGCTTACTACAAAGCACTATCTAGCTCTTTTCTTGAGAGTAGGTCCTCCACTCTCTTTGCATCTACTCCCTCTGAGATTCTATAACTGCTCCTTTTGGAATTATGTAACTACTCCCTTTGGGACTCTATAGCTACTAAACACTAATACTGAGAGTAGCTTTTCTACTTTGTTAGCTTCTCTATCTGGAACTGAGAGTGGCTCAATAACTTCTCCCTCTTGAGTTGGAGGTGACTCATTCTCTGTCTCTTCTCCCTATGACACTGAAGGTAGCTCTTCCTCCTTCTTTGGAGGTAACTCAATATATGCTCCTTTTGGATGTAGTACTTCCTCCCTCTCTGGGAGTCCCTCTACATACACTGGAACTGTTGCCATGCCTGCTCCCTCAACATCTCATGGCTAAACTCATGTACTGAGACTACTACAACTGCTCTCTCTATCGACCCACCTATGTACGTTATCCAAAAATAAAGATGAGGGCGTCAACTTTGGTTGGCGTGGATGAAAAAAACAATTCTCCATCGTGAGTTAATGTCATAATAGGAATTGATTATTTTATTGATCGACCACTAGTTAGTGGACATTGACAACTATCAAGAAAAAATGACTGGATTCATCTGATAATCGAGTACTTAGATTCACTATTAAAACAACATCCCATCTTGGTTTCATCTCCAATCATTTGTCAATTGTATACGCAGATCGCTTTAGTATTTAAAGGGAAGAATAACTCTGAGACTAGAGTTTTATAAGCAAGGTTTCTTAAGATTGATTTTATCGGATATACGCTAGAATTTAAACACAACTGGTCGAAGTAAGACAACATAATCCATGCCACTGGAATATACACCTGATATTTCATCTATATGTGTAGGTTGCTTGAGTCTTTTAAGGAGAGAATAAATTTGATATTGATATTGATACACTTGAATTTTTAGGGTTGATCCTGATCTTCTGCTACAAGAAATGTTTCCCACAACTCCTTTATGTTGCAGGTGTATTTCCTGCCGTAAATGGTAAATATCACGAGGACTACGAGTTTTTCCTTGTACTATATCTCCGTAGGGTTCATTTCGGTCGGGCTTCGGAATACCCATCTCCAGGTACACATATACTTCTTTGATAATTTTAGGCATTGCCATCGATCTCAGTTTGTGTAAACACAGTGCTTGATCGAACACTTATAATTTCAGTTAAAGAGATTTGATTTGATGATCTTAAATATTTGAACACAGAGTCCACCAGACTTTGATTGAAATAATCTCCCACGTGAAATCCCATAACAATAAGTGGCATAGGTTTACCCTGAAAATGAACATGAGAATGACCTAAGAAGAGCCACTCTCTCAATAGTTATCTCTTCAATACTTCTATTGCTTTTATTCTTCTCACAAATATTTCATTTAAATGATTTCTAGCAAAGGGATTTAAACGAATGCTTGTGATAACTCCGTAGAGTGTTGGGTATGTGTTATATTCTTTGGATGACTAGAACTAGTGTCTACATTGTGCTGGGCATGAAGGGGGTATATAGGGGGGCGGGAGCCCCCTTGCATGGGGGTTCGGGGGTAGCGCCCCATATTGTTTTTTACCGGTTTTTGTGTGTAAGGCCTTCTATTTCAGGGCCTCAAAAAAAAAAATATCTCCTAATATCCTACTGAAATGACTACAATTTAGTTCATTATTTTCTTTATACAAGGAATAAATTGGTAAATAGACAACATAATAACAACGTATCAACTAGTAAAATACATACCTCGACCTGCAGGTTGGTTGATTTATCCCCTTGCTTGTTTGTTCTTGTTCTTTCCCAAACTGCCCAAAATAGAATATTTGCCTCCCAACCAACTAGGAACAACCTCTCCGACTTCCTAGCTCCAAGAATCCTTGCGGTTTCCTAGCCCCCGAGGAAAAATTTCCTAGTAACAACAATGCCCCTGTAAAAGTCCCCCAAAACAATCTCTATCCTCCAATCTCCTCCTTCTTCCCTCTCTCTTCTAGAATTTCCTCCTCGCCTTCTTCTTCCAACATTTCCCCCAAAAGAAAGGTCGCCTTCCAAGTCCTCTCCCCTCTTCCTTATCCTCCTCTCTCGAATCCCTCCCCCTCATTCAATTCCCCATTTGCCTTATCCCCTCATTAATTCCCTCACCTATCATAAATAATAAAATAGTGAAAAGATTCATTGTATTTATTTTATTAATTAATTAATTTAACTTAACAAACTATGATCAATAAAAATCAATTGGGTTGTTACATACACTCACCCTTCAATAAACTTCATCCCGAAGTTAGATTAATTTACAATACAAGGGTAATGATACGTGATTCATACATCCATATCAGATAAATAACATCATCATTTTAAAACACTTATACATACTAGTGTACATGTACAAGGCATGCATGTGTAGCTAGCACATATAGGACTTGCACATGTACTAATGACAATAATTATCACACCTAAATTAATTCTTGTATGCGTCCAATCCAATCAATAATACCATTCATTTCATAAAGTATAGTAAACCATTTAAAATGTTCACAAAATCCCTCAATTATAATAATTTAGCACAAACAACATTCGCTTATATAATTGTAGTTCAGTTAAACAAATATATATATATATTTCAACAAGAGGAAATCAAGAAATTCTACTATAAGGTGAAAACTCCACACACTCTCAACTACTTCTAGTCATCCTTCCTCCCTAACCTACTTCCATATTCCTTCCCTATCCTTCCTCCGTTGGACTATCTTGGAGTGTCAACTATATTGACCTAACTCCAGATAGAACCCATAAGCAGAAGTGTCAACTTTCTTGACCAAGCTTCCCCAACAGGAAACTGACAGTCATCATCACACATCTAGGGGAGTGTGAGATAACACCATCCTCCCATGACTACATGTTTCAAAGGATACATGGTGGGAAATGCCTCCACCCCTCCTAATAGAACTAGGGTCAACACCCTACCATGGACCATACAGTGGCACTGTGTTGTTGGGAATTTTGTCATTCTATATTTAGTTTCAGGCAGTCTTGCCACTTGAAAAACCTGCACTTTTCCACATATCATAGCAATGCATTTGAACCAACATAATTTCACATACAAATATTCATACCATACTTTTTCTTAGTCAATGTTCACGACATCAACATTTTATTATCGTTATCCTTTGGCTATTTCATATCCCATTGACCCGCAGATTAGTCTATAACACAAACTCATACATACCCATGCATTATCATCATGTAAATGCATTTAATCATATCCTCAATTTGGTATCCACATACCAACAACTTTAAATGTCAAAATTTTCAAGTTATAAATAGATTGCATAATCTCCATCATAATTCAAATAACGATAAACATTCATAGAATTGACATTCACATAGGTCCATATGTCTTAAAATTTCAAGTGTATCATTAATAGTTTCACAGTTAATAAAAAATAAAAGATGATTAGGCCTTAAGTAATTATAGCTATCTAAGTCAAAAGGTGGCATTACATACACCCAACCTTCGGGAAACATATTCCCGATGTGGTCAAAAAAGTGAGGGATGATCTCGTCGTAAGGTCTTTGCATCCTCCCAAGTAGAATATCCTGGGCTATACTTGTTCCACTAGACCTTAACTTGTTCTACCAGACGACTCCTGAGCTGTCGGACCCTATGGTCCAATACACGTAACAGTTCAACCATGAGGGTTCCCGCGTCCGATACCTGCAATTCCTTCCAATTCAATTTATGAGATTCGCCAGCAACATAATGACATAGATCAGATACATGAAAAACATTATGAGTTTTATGCAAGTGGGGTGGAAGTATGAGATGATAGGAAACGGGTCCAGTTCTCTCTTGGATTTTGAATGGTCCTATAAATCGAGGCAAAAACTTTGTCCCCTTTTCGAACCCAATTGTACTCTTATTAGGCCTGATACAAATGAAAACTTGATCTCCTACTTTATAAATTCAGTCAGTCCTATGTGTATTAACATAATTTTTTTGTCTATCCTATGCTTCCTTTAGTCGCTACCTAATATGAATAACCTATTCCTCCATCTCTTAAATAAATTCTGGACCAACCGTCACTCGGTCTTCTAACCTTTCCCAACTCAACAATGTTGCATGGCCTTCCATACAAAGCTTCATAGGGTGGTATTCCAACGAAGATATGAAAACTGTTATTGTAGGTGAACTCTACCAAAGGTATGTACTTCTCCCAATGGGTTTTATTATCCATAACATACATCCAAAGCATGTCTTCCATAACCTGATTTACTCTCTCAGTTTTCCCATCTATTTCAGGATGATATGTTGTGCATAAGTTCATCTGAGTTCCCATCGCTAACTACAAACTTATCCAAAACCTAGTTGTGAATCATTAGTCCCTATCTGAAATGATCTTCTTGGGTAACCCATGAAGATGGATGGCCTCACTTATAAAAATGTGCGCCACTTCAGTGACATCATAAGTGTCTCTAATCAAAATAAAATGTGCATTCTTGGTAAACTTATCAACTATCACAATAATGGCATTGTGTCTGTGCGATGTGAGTGGCAATCCCACAAAAAAATAAATAGAAATGACTAGGGATGATTTCAAGGATGAAAATTTGTTTTAAAATGTAGAAAGAATCTTACTAATCCTTCATATGCCAACTATAAATGTTTGGCGATATTTTTGTAAAAATATTCAAATTTATAAGTATTTTATATAGTTTTTATAAAATTTTGGTGAATTTTAAGGTAAAATAATTGTATCCTATAGAATTTGGGCGAATCATTTTTAAAATAGCGAATCTTGTTTTTGGAAAAACCATAGCAAATTAGCCCATGAGAGAAATTTAGCCCCTAAAATCATCCATGGAAATGACTTCCCACTTGGACATAGGAACATCATGTGGTTGTAGGAGACTTGTCGGGTGGTGATGGTCAACCTTCACTTGTTGACACTCTAGGCACTTGACGATGAAATTGACTACATCATGCTTCATGCCTACCCAGAAGAAAAACTTCTTTATGTTTGCATACCTTTTCGTCACACTCGGATGTGCACAATAAAGTGATCTATGGGCTTCCTTGAGTATGATGCTTTGAATATCCCCACCTTTGGGGACGTACATCCTTCCCTGATATATTAATAATCCATCTTCTTCCAGGCTATATCCTTCATACTTTGGATCTAATTTCCTCCCATTCTGGAGGGTTGAAGTAACCTCTAAATACCAACTATCTCCAAGAATTTTCCCCAAAACTCGCTCCCTCATATTAACCTTTAAGGGCACCAAGGAGAAGACATGTGGTCTCCTGCTCAGGGCATCCACGACCACATTCTCCTTTCCCTTGTTGTACAAAATTCCAAAATCATTCTCACTCATAAACTCACTCCATTACCTCTTCCTGGCATTGAGATCCATTTGAGTGAAGAGATGCTTTAAGATTTCATGGTATGTTTTGAGCTCAAAACTTCACCCCACTAGATAATGCCTCCAAAGCTTCAAAGCTAGTATTACAACTGTCAACTCTAAATCTTGAGTAGTGTAAATATCCTCATGTTTCTTCAACTTTCTTGATGCATACACTATCACTCCCCCATATTGCATTAGCACGGCCCCTAATCCTTTCTTCGAGGCATCCATGTAGATTATGAAGTATTTTTCCATATATAACACTCGTAGAATTGATGCACTGGTTAGTAACCTATTAAGCTTGATGAATGTAATATCACATTCCTTTGTCTATTCATACCTGACCCCCTTGCACTACAAGGTGGTGATGGGTTTTTCTATCTTAGAGAACCCTTCCACAAACCTCGATAATAACCAACTAGCCTCATGAATCTTCTCACCTCATGAACATTTTTCGGCACTGGCCATTCCATAATGGTGTTCACCTTTTCTGGGAAAACAAAGATTCCTTCACCGGAAATGATATGACCTAAATAGTGAATCTCTTTCTGGAAGAAAGAAAACTTCGATGAATTTCCATACAATTTGTTCTCTCTAAGGAATGACAACACAACTCACTAGTGTTCCTCATGTTCTCTTTCGTTCCTGGAATATATGAGGATATCATCCAGAAAGACCTATACAAAGTAGTCTAAGTACCTTCAGAATACACCATTGATGAGGCTCATGAATACTGCTGGTGCATTGGACAAACCAAAAGCTACTATAATGAACTCGTAATGCTCAAATCGAGTTCGAAAGGTAGTTTTAGGAATATCGCCTTCCTTAATCCTTAACTGGTGATACCCTGATCCCAGATCAATTTTTGAGAAAATTGTTGCTCCTTTCATCCGATCAAAGAGATCATATATCCGTGGCATTGGTTAACTATTTTTCACTGTAGCACGGTTCAAGTCCCTATAATATATACACAGTCGTAAAGAACCATCCTTCTTTTTGAAAACAATTACTGGTGCACCCAAAGGTGAGACACTAGGCCTTATTATCCCTAAGTCAAGTAGTTCCTTCAACTGCATCTGCAACTCAAAAAGTTCTGGTGCCGTCATCCTATATGGTGTCTTGGAAATTGGATTCGCACCAAGTTTTATCTCAATGGTAAAATCAATCTCCCTCTCAGGAGGTAACCCATAAAACTCTTTCGGAAAAACATCCTCAAACTCCGACAATACTGGATACTGATCCATGGAGGGTCCTTTCCCTTCATTGACTACTTCCACTAAAGATAATCGACAACCTTGTTGATATTGAGAGGGGGGTGAATTAGTATCAAGTACAAATTAAAACCTTTTTCAACTTATACTTAAACCATTCAACTATATCCAATGAGAAATGAACAATAGTATAAGAGTTACACCAATACACCACAATACACCATGCACAATATATGAGAAATAATCAA
>SNQJ01S0032092.1:47573-66306 GCA_010110895.2 Picea sitchensis
CAAGAGGAAGAGAGTTCGTGGAAAATCAATATAGTTGTAGGAGAATACCAATGAGTTATGAGTTTATGAGTTGTGAGTGGATTGTGAGAGAGACCACCCACTTTTGTGGATTACTAGCCTCAACTTGGGGGTGACTAGTTGTTAATATTTGGAATAGTCAATATACAGTTGGGTGGAATGTCTATCCCAAGTAGTTGGTTGCACAACTGATTATAAAAGAGTGTGTTTAATCTGTTTATGTGTTGTGTTTATGAGTTTAATTGTTGTGCATGAACTATGTGTAGTTCAAAATAATTTATATTCTATTTTGTTGAATTATTGGGTTGCATCCATGTCTATTTTAGTATGTTGTATATGCATCAATGTAATGGTAGAAAACAATAGCTAATTTGGTTTTAATTCGTAGTTGAAAGCTATAGGAAATCAATTAGTTGTAAAATAATTAAATTAGTTAACAAAAAATTCATTTTTATAAATATTCCACATCGTAATGTCCCTCGATTGGGTTGGGGGATGTTACATTATGGTATCAGAGCGCCTAGTTAAAACACCCAGGCTTGTATGGGCTCAAACTCTTGTGAATTTGATAAAATATTATTGTTCCAGACTTCTCTATGACGAATTGGGGGAAAATAGAGGGAAATTTGAGTGAAATCCCCAAATTCGTGAGTAGAATGTGAGTTTGAGTGACTCAAATCTATTTAATAAATTTAATGGAGTAAATATGCAAAGTGGCAAGGACGAATTTGACTTAAAATGGTTTAAATTCGAGTTCAATTGGTTGTTGTAGAGTTGCCGAAAGTTTGTCAAATCGACAACTGAGATCTCTTTTTATCTCGAGATCGACGACCGAGATTCATCATGATAAATTTAAACTGCGTAATGTTTCATTCATTTTGAAGGTTGAGCAAATAAACCACCAAGGTTCAATTTCACTAGTTGAAAGTTGAAGGAAATCGACAGTCCAGATTCACCTGGATTGTGCTCAAGATTTTATAACTGTTGGAGTTCATTGAAATATTTTACCGACAATTGATGGTCAGATCGACAAGATGTATGGAAGTTTTGAATTTAACCAATTGAAATCATCAATGGTCGACAGTCGAATCGACGAGTTTGGAAAGGAGTTGAGTTCAGACAAAATAAGTCTCTGATCGTCGATGATAGATGGTCGGGGATTGACATATTTTGGCCAAATTTTATAAGTGTCAAAGTTCACCACTGAAACTTGTCGATGGTCCAGGATCAATAGAATATGGTGAAGGTTTCATGCATCCATAGGGATTATTTATCATCGATGATCGAAAAATCGGGGATCGACAGATTGTGACGAGAGTTTTCATTTGTCCAAGAGAAGTGGTTGATCATCGATGAAGGAAAAGAGGATGATGATGTCATCATTCACATGTCATGCTATGTTACCCAATTTGAAACCTCAGGATGATGTGTCATGCCATTTTAGCATCCACGTGTCATGTCACACCATCAGTTTCCACGTCATCCTAGAAGTGGTCGATGGTCGATGGTCAGGTCGGTCGATTTGGGGAAGTGTTTTTGACAATTGTCGGGGATCATCGATCATCGATGGGTCGATGGTTAGTCATCAGTTAAATTGATAAGGATTTTTCATTCACCAACAAATATTTTTTATGGTTGAAAGTTGAATTAACCGATTTAGAGTTGTGTGAAAATCGGTCGATGGGGAGTTGGGTTGATGGTTGACGGTCGGGTCGATAGTTTGGGGAAAGAGTTGTCCATGCCAAAGGGGAACGTTGGTCATCGATGGCCGATGGATTTTGGATCAACAACTCATATTTGAAGTGATTTGAGATCAACAACTCAGATTTAAAGGGTTGTTAACATAGGAAAATAGTCAATTTAACATGAAATTTTCTGATTTTTTTCATTTTTTTGAAGGTCACTAACTTGTGGGACATTTTTTAGGACCTAAACGAAATTTTTATCTAATAAAAACCCACAATAAAAAATTGTACCAAGGTATATTTTTTCTATATATCTCAAATAAAATAACTCGAAGAGAGCTATCCAACAAGCTAAATGGTTCGCAAAACGGATCTGATATGAGAAAGTTACAGCCAAAACAGTAAGGGTAAAATTTTGGCACCAAATTTACTTCCGGAGAGCATAAATCCATGCTCAAAATTTTGTTTGGGTCACAGAAGTAGTCGATGGAAATATTATGACCCATAGAAGCCAGTGGTGGAATCATATTTGGTTTATGGGTACCTAAAAATTCGCAGGAAGAGAAATAAGGCACATGTATCATGTAGGGATAAATTGGGTAAAGAAACCTAAAATTCTCTGGACCATAACTTTCAGCTCAGAGCTAAAATTTGAACAAACAAATAGTCATTGGAAAGGTATTGAGGAGTAGAAGACATATGTCCTCTCAGAATTTTGAATTGGGCAATAAAAATTCTTAGAAACTAATAAAGAGATTTCTATAGCAAAAAAAGAGTAGAAATTGTAGCATGTAAATGTTGTAAATTTTCACTCAGAACTCAAATTGAGGCATGAGTACAGCCGCTGGAAAGACATTTCAAAGAGGAATGAATCTAAGGAATTAAAATTTGAAATTTATGCAATGTGACATTCATAAATTAGTAAATAAATATGTGTATTCTAATGGATGAAATGTTTTATGCCATGCATGTTCTAACAATAATTATTGCATGCACATTTCTTGCAGAATTAGAGGTACAAAAAAACAATTTTGGTTCTTATATGAGGACTAGATTTACAGAATATGCTCAGGGATCTTACATCCATGAGGAAGATATCAAAGGTCTACATGGGGAATGCTAAGATAGATTCAAATGGAAGAAGAGATAGGTAGGATCCTATCATTATGAGAATCCTACATAGGGAAGTGCAGAGCTATAGATATGATAATGAAAGGATTATGAAGGCTCGGGAAGAGATAATTCAGAGCTTAAATATGTTGCATAAGAAAGTCAACAAGCACTATGGAACTAAGCAAGAATCCATTGCTATACAAGTTTCTTCTTATAGATCCCATAGGAAAATGGATGACCATGGAAATGATAGGTAATCAAGAAGCATGAGAAGGCGCCATCATTCTCCAAAGCATTCCACCAAAAGAACTCATGCAATTTTAGGGCCAAGGAGMAACCCAGGTGCRTCTCATGTTAGGAGGCAAAGGAGAAGGCTTGAGGTAGACATCTTACAAGGTGAACACCGRAAKATTAAGCCACCAAATTTCAATGGTGAGCACAAGAAATGAGAAGAGGTCGAGGCTTGGCTTTTGGAAATGAATAAATATTTCCAGTTGCATGATTACCCCTCCCAGTTAGAAGCTAGAATTACCACCTACCACTTGMAAGGAAAAGAATCCATGTGGTGGGATTAGCTTAATCAAGACAAGAACCTTGATCAGAAGAGGATCTCATGGAKGCATTTCAAAGGATATTTCCAAGAGAAATATTTGTCCGAACATTATTATGAAAGGAAGATGAAAGAGTTCTTTGAACTCAAGTTGGGAACCATGAAAATGGACAAATATGAAAAGAGGTTCTTTGAATTGTTGAAGTATGTTGACTTCGTAAAATATGAGAAGGTCAAAATCCAAAGGTTTCTAAGTGGGTTACCCTCCTTCTACAATGAAAATATTCAATATGATAACCCAAAAACTTTGGAGGAATCCATAAGGTGAGCAAGGCATCTTTTTGAGAAAAGTAGATGAAGGCTAGTTTTCCAAAAATATTTGAATGAAAAGATGAAAGGGAAAAAGAATCAAAGGCAGAAAATTTTTAAAGCACCTTTTTTCAAGAGAAACACCCAAATAAATCAACAAGTTCAAGCATCCCAAAATGAGAACAAGACTACATATTCATTTGCTAAAAGGCCAAGGAAACATCGTGGTCAATGTTAGGGATGTGAGGGAAATCACTTATATATGGACTGCCCTCACAAAGGAGAAAGAATGAGGATTTTCCACAACATTCAAGAGGCTAAAACAATGGAAGACATGGTAGGAAGAATTCCAAGGATTTATGCTTCCTTGGACAACAAACAAGCGGAATATCAATCATCCATGATTGAAGTGGAAGGTAAGATTGATAACCATCCCACAACAATTTTGATTGATTATGGAGCTAGCCATAATTACATAAATGCTAACATTGTTGAAATGTTTCTATTTCAAAAGAGTAAGCATAAGAAATCTTGGTTATTTTAGTTATCCATGGGGGATAAGAGAAATATCTTGGTTGTTTCAGTTGGTAAAATATTGTTCGATAAACATGATTGGACTCAGCACAAAGGTAGATGTAAAAATCATACCATTGGGTTCATGTACGACTGTCTAATTGGCATGGATTGGTTGGAAAAACACCATGTTGTCCTAGACTGTCACAACAATACAATTACATATATTGTTGAAGAAGGGAAGTAAGGAAAGATTCAAGGAATTCCAAGAGATGTAGTTGTTAGAGAAATTTCAGTTATGCAGTTGAAGAAGAGTTTTAAGAAGGAATGTCAAATTTTTGCAACCCATATGGAAGAGGAAGCCAAATATAAAGTGGAAAGAATTGAATACCATCTAGTCTTGAGAGATTTTGAAGATGTTTTTAGAGAAATCCCAGGATTTTCACCAAAAAGAGAGAATGATTTCTCTATTCATTTGGTGCGAGGAGCTTCCCTAGTGTCCAAGACACCTTACAGAATGGGCACACCAAAGCTGAAAGAGTTGCAAATGCATCCTAAAGAATTGTTAAAAATGGGTATATAAACCCAAGTGTGTCACCTTGGGGAGATCTCGTGCTATTTGTAAAGAAGAAAGAAGGAACCTTAAGGTTCTTTATTGATTTCAGATAGTTGAATAAGGTCACCATAAAGAACAAGTATCATTTGCCAAGAATTGATGATTTGTTTAATCAGCTGAAAGGTCTAAGAATATTTTCAAAGATTGAATTGAGATCAAGTTATCATCAAGTAAGGATAAAGGAAGAAGACATCAACAAGACATCATTCAGGAAAATATATGGGCATTATGAATTCATGGTAGTACCATTTAGACTATCAAATTCCCTAACAGGTTTTATGTGCCTGATGAACAGAGTGTTCAGGGAGTACCTGGACAAGTTTGTAATTGTGTTCCTAGATGATATAATTATCTAATCTAAGTCAGAAAAGGAACATGAGAAACATTTAATAATTTTGTTGCAAGTTTTATGAGAGCATAAATTGTATGCTAAGCTAAGTGCATCTTTTATCAAAAGAAGATCCATTACTTGGGGCACATAGTTTCAGCAGAAGGGACAACATTGGATTCTGAAAATATAGAAGCCATTAGAGGATGACTAATGCCAAGAAATGTTACATAGGTCAAATCATTCATGGGTGTTGTACATTGTTACTGAATATTCATAAGAGGATTCTCAAAGATTGCAATTCCAATCACTTCTTTGCAAAAGAATGGAGTAAAGTTTGAATGGAATTCCAAGTGTGAAGAGAGTTTTCAGCAACTGAAGAAAATTTTAACAAGTGCACCAATATTGAAGATTGTATATTAGAATGAAGATTATTTTGTGTGCACTGACGCATGTAAGGAAGGTCTTGGTGGGGTACTTAGTAAAAAAAGATCATGTGGTATGTTATGAATCCAGAAAATTAAAAGAGAATGAAAGGAATTATGCTACACATGACTTGCAGTTAGAAGCAATTGTACATGCATTAAAAATATGGAGATATTACCTCATGGGTAAGAAATTTGAGCTAAGAACAAACCATTGTGGTTTGAAGCACTTGTTTGGAAATCCAACACTAAATGCAAGACAAACTTGATGGATGGAATTTCCAAGTCAATATGACTATGAAATTAATCATATAAAGGGAAAAGAAAATCAAGTGGTTGATGCACTCAACAAGAGAGTTCATGAGAAGCATATTGCAGCCATTATCATGTACAGAACTAATATGCAAGATCAAATTATTGCAACAGCAAATTCAGATCAACACTATTTAAAACTAAAAGAGATATTACATCAAGGTAATTTTCAGCAGAAATTTGATTCTTATGAGTTGAAAGAAGATGGAATTCTCATGTACTGTAATGTCCCCTATTACCAACATTAACAAAATGCTCTTATACCAGTTTGTAACGTCCCCATTACCAAACTTCTTTGATACCATTTTATAACGTACCCATCCTCCTAGTTGGGTACCGCACTCTGATATCATAATGTAATGTTACCCAACTTACTACTGAGAAAAACTACTCATAAATCTAGTGCACAGATTCTAGTCTATAACATTTATCTGCACAAAAATACTTGAAGTAGCGCACTCAACCCCAAGTTGAGTTGTGCCACCCAAACTTTCCTCTTTTGACACAACTTATAACAGTAGAAGCAACTCAATACAACTGCATGCACAAGCATATTGAGCACACAACTTTACTGCATGCACAACCATTTTGGCATCACACGCCAATTATGTTTTCCTTGTGTGCACAGACTACTTCTGTGTGCACACAAGCGAATGCAACCTCTTGTGCACATAGAGTATTTCCTTGCGTGCATGGCCAATCTAACTTCCTCTCGAAGACTCGTGACCATTATCATAAGGTTCACTTAATAGGAATAACTGACAACAACTGTCATACTCATGCATGACTAGAAATACCAAATATCAGCACCACACTTACATGTGCAAGAAACATTATACAGAATAACAACAATTATTTATATGCAACAACATACAATAATTAAACCCATATTATAAGTACATAATTAAGAACACAGTAAATGAGACAAGCACATAAAGATACTTATCTTTTATGAAAATTCACCAACTGTGCATAGAACTCGGATGTTCCTCCTAGCCATAGACTTTGTTTCTCATATACTTTCAATAGTAGGTCACACCCGATATAAGTCTTAACTCCACTAGGTTAAAAGGGTTCCTAATGCCAATATAAGGTTTGATAATCGACAGAATTGTTCAGTCCAAGGTGCCACTAATGAAACTATCTTATAGTCTCTCATTCCCCACATGCATGTTACACTCAAGGGAGTGTTCCCCTTCTCTTATCAACAATCCCTCAATTGTCCCACTTCCCTTCTAGGGTTCTATAAATAGGCTATAAAGGAAGTCTCAGATCCCTGCATCTAATGCCCAATGCACCAGGGAAAAATTCCCAGCAAAACTCTCACCTGGAGAGAATGCTCACAGGCCTGATAATCTGCCTCTTAAACAACAAATATCTCACCTATAGAGAATGCTCATGAGCCTGAAAACCCACCTCTTCAAAAAAAAAACTCAAGTTACCATACAAAAAACCCCTTTACAATATTTTCTCTGTAGATAAGGTAATAGTTGTATATTCCAAATGGTCTGGCCCCTTTTTCACATGAGAAAATTAATGACTAATCCCCCAAAAGAATGAGTCCCCTATGAAATACACCAAGGCCAACAACATATTTTGCATGCCTTAAACTTGACACTTGTCACCTTCAGAAGTAGCTTTAGACACTTGGTGACTCGTTCCCATCCCTTGGGAACTTAGGATAAATAATTATCCATAACTTTCACTTTTTCGAAAATATTAATAAAATATTCCCTAGGACTTAAGTCCCCTTCTTTTCCCTTTTTCCAGTGGAGTTAGTCCCCCGTCTCTTTTCGTCTAATCTGTCTTCGTGCAGTGATGTGATATTATTAATATCTTGAGTATGATTACATTTTACAAGGATATGCACACTGGCCTATCTGTATACCGGCTCACCAGCTGCATAACCACATAGGCTCTCCAGCCTCACACACACACACACACACACACATATATATATATATAGGCTCTATGTGCACTTCCAGGTAATCCCCATGCACTTACTCAAGTGTGTGAAACACTGTGAAATGTGTGCATGCTTCCTTTGTTGTGAAACCACATGCACTTACCCAGGTGTGCACAACACTATGAAATGTGTGCACCCTTTCTTTGATAACAATTCTCACGCACTACTCAGGTGTGCGCAAAACCAAAACTTGGTGCCAATGAATCACCAGCATGTATGTACATTTACATTTACAATTGGTACCAACAGCTCACCATCCTATATGTATAATTACAAAGGGTTCAGATTAGGGGAATTACATGTACAAAGGCAAGGTATATGTTTTGAATTCCAATGACCTGAAAAATGTCGTTATGAAGGAAATGCATAATGTGCCATATGTCGGGTACCTAGGATATCATAAGACAATTGTAGTTGTAAGAAGCCAATATTTTTGGCCAGGAATGAATAAAGAAGTGTCTAATTACATAGCCAAATGTCTAGAATGCCAAAAAGTGAAGACTGAACATAAACATCTAATAGGTTTTCTATAGCCATTTCCCATTCTGGAATGGAAGTGAGAAGTTGTTATGGTTGATTTTATTATAAAGTTTCCTAGAACATTGAAGTAGCATGATTCCATCATGGTGGTGGTGGATAAATTAACTAAGTCAACACATGTTATTCTAGTAAAGACTACAAACAAAGCAACAAATATTGCATAAATATATATGAAAGAAGTTTTCATGCTACATTGGGTACCTAAGGCAATAGTGTTAGACAAATATCCAAAGGTTCCTTCCATTTTTTGGAAGGCTTTGTTCAAAGTATTTGGGACAAATTTAAATCTCAGTATAGTATATCATCGAAAGTTAGATGGAAAAACAAAGAGGACCAATAGAATAATTGAGGACATGCTCAGAATTTATGTGATGGATCAACCATCAAAATGGGGGGATCATATCCAAATAGTATAGTGTGCTTACAATAATGGATATCAGACCTCATTGAAAATGAGTCCATTTGAAGCATAGTATGGAAAAATATGTAACACACCAGTAAGTTGGGATAATCTAGCAGACAAAGCAGTTATTGGGCCAGAATTGTTGAAGGAAATGGAAGAGCATATGGAAAAGATAAAGTAGAATTTAAAGGTTGCCCGAGATAGGAAAAAACGTTATGCAGACAAGAATATAGTGTTTAGTGATTTCAAAGTGGGAGAACATGTATTTTTAAAAGTGAAGGAAAAGAGAAGTTTGCTAAGATTAGGAGGTTTCCCAAAGATGGTAGCAATATATTATGGTCCTTTTGAAATATTAGAAAAGATAGGGCCAATTGCATATATGCTAGAATTTCTTGCATCCATGAGAATGCACAATGTATTTCATGTGACATTATTAAAGAAATATGTGTCTAACCCTAACCACATAATTGATTGGAATGTGATCTAGGTGGATCACGAAGGGGATTTCCGAGTGGAACCAATACGCATCCTGGACTGGAAATTCAAAGTGCTCAGGAACAAGGCCATAGAGATAGTAAATTTTTAATGGACTTTCTATGGTCCTGAAGATGATACATGGGAGCATGAAGAAACATGGGGGCAGAATACCCACAAAGTTTTGGCAATTTTGAGAAAATGGAATGCAAGGCTCCATTTTTAGCAGCTAGAGTTTTGGAACCACATCTCAGAGTCCTAGACAACTGCGTTGGGGAAATTTATAAAAGAATGTATCATTCCTTGGGTTGGCCTTGATAAATGTATGGCGCATCCCTTGGGTTAGACCTAATAAACGAATGGTGCATTCCTTGGGTTGGCAAGTTGAGAGGAAGATGAGATTATGGTTGGGACTGCTATTAGAGTTGTAAAATTGCAGATTTTTTATTTTCTAAGTATTTTGATGTAAATTTTCATATATGTATATCGATATAGTGTGCACCAAGGATGGTGAAAAATTGTATGGGAGTGGGAATGTAACATATACACTATAATCCCCAATTTAATTAATTCTTATGTATATATAATATGTGGCTATGGCCAAGCAATGTAATATGTGAATTGTATTTCAATGTTTTATTAATAAAATGTGATACCATCTTTTAAGGGGATATGGACAAGAGGTGGGGGATGAATTAATCCACAAGAGAGGGGAGGGTCTAGGATAATGGCCAAGAGGGGTCCAAGGGAGGAATACCCATGTATATTAATTCAGCCCATTTTCCTAAATTTGTTACTTGTATATGAACCTTCCAATTTCTGGTTGAGAGTTCCCAAAGCCAATTACTGAATACATGTAATAGGGTGGGTGTGAGTAGTAACATCCCATAGTTATTGGGAACATGGGGGTTGAGTACAATCATCTTGGGGAACTGTGTGAGTCAAGAAAAACAAGCCAAAGGAGAGAAAATTCGTATGGGTTGGGACAACAGTTTTAGACAGTCAATTTTTGTGTATGTGGAGAAAGTAGAGAGCATGAAGAGAGAGCTTGGATCTATTGCATCCATGGAGGGTGAATTCTAGAGAATCTTGGGGTTTATTTGGAGCGAATTGGATCTAGAAAACTAAAGAGCCAGGTTTTCATTCCTAAAGAGTGAACTCCTGGGTGAGTCACACTGTAAAAACAAGTGTTTGTTTTTGGTTTGCTGGTAGTTTTCCTAGCATCAAGTTCCCTTGAGTTCCAAGATGAGTGATTCTTGGTTACTTGTGCCATATAGACCCTGATAAATGAATGGGATGCCCAAGGGACTGATATTAGTGAAGGGGTACATTCCTTGGGTTGGGAAGTTCAAGAGGAAGAGAGCTGGTGGAAAATCAAGATAGTTGTAGGAGAATACCAGTGAGATGTGAGTTTATGAGCTATGAGTGGATTGTGAGAGAGACAACCCTCTTTTTTGGATTACTAGCCTCGGCTCGGGGGTGACTGGTTGTTGATGTTTGGAACAATCAGTCTATGGTTGGATGGAACGTATGTCCCAAGCATTTGGTTGCACAACTAATTAGAAAAGAAAAGTGTTTAATATTTTTATGTGTTGTGTTTATGAGTTTGATTGTTGTGCATGAACTCTATGTAGTTGGAAATAATTTATATGTTTTTGTGCTAAATTATTGGATTGAATTCATGTCTATTTTAGTATGTTGTATATGCATCAATGTAATGGTATTGAACAATAGCTAATTCAGTTTTAGTTCGTAGTTGAAAGCTACATGAAATCCATTAGTTGTAAAAGAATTAAATTAGTAACAAAAATTTCATTTTATGAGTATTCCACACCGTAATGTCCCTTAGTTTGGTTGGGGGACATTACTCTCTCTCTCTCCCTCTCCCCTAAATCTACCCCTCTCTCTCCTAAATCTACCCCTCTCTCCTACATGCACTCCTCTCTCCTTCTATCTTCCCTATATTCCTCTCTCTCCCTCTCTCCCTATATCCCTCTCACACACTCTCTCTACTCCCCCCTCTCTGTATTCCTCTTTATCCCTCTCACACTCTCACACATGCTCTCTCTACCTCCCCTCTCTATCATCCTCTCTCTCTCACTCTCACACACTAGCAAGTTTGGTACATTGCAAGGAAAAACATGGCCTTGACCTAGATAGGGCAAGGCATGGAAAGACCTAGACCTATACCTTTCCTTGTCATGCATCTCTCTCTCTCTCTCTCTCTCTCTCTCTCTCTCTCTCTCTCTCTCTCTCTCTCTCTCTTTTCCATCCCTCCCCCTATACCCCCCCTCTCTCGAGGAGGAGGGGGCATGAAAAATAAAGAAGGGGGTCAGGGGACATGTAGGGGAAGAGATAATGAGGACATGGGAGGGTATGCGGTTAGTGAGGTTACTAGTAAGGAGTGTAGGGTATGGAGGATGTAAGGGGGTACAAGAGGAGGTAGCAAGGAGCATAGAGGGTGGAGGAGGAAAAGGACATGGAAATATCCAGAGAAGGTGGATTAACTAAGGAGGGGGATGGGGAGAGGGTAGAAGAGGAAAGTGCGGGGGAGAATCATGGAGAGAGGGAAACATTAAGTAGTGAGGGATATGAAGTGGAAGGAGGGGATAGGAAAAGTACACGGGAGGATAGGTGGAGGGTAATTTATAAAAAAAAAATATCAAATTGATAATAAACAACTTAACTTGATGAAACTTATAAAGTTATTTTGAAATTCCAAGGATAAATTAGACCCAATGATTAGCCAAGGAGATTACCAAATTTCGTGATCCTATGGAAAATCATGCATTGGCCAAACTAGGAAATTGTTCAAAGCCTATCCTAAAGAGCATATAGCACACACTTCCCACACTTGCATTTCAAAATCAACTATTATTGAACACTCCCATAGTTCTAAATATCTTATCTACCTTGACCATGATAAAATTCGTGTGTAAGCTCCCTTTTACTCATCTCAAATCATTAGTGAAGTAATGGAAATTGAAAAACACCCTAATAATTTCAAATGTCAAATTGTTGTTAAATAACTTAACTTGATGAAATTATTTAGAACTTCCAAGGATAAATTAGACCCAATGCTTAGGCAAGGAGTTTACCAAATTACCTCTTCCTATGGAAAATCACACATTGGTCAAACTAGGAGATCATTCAAAGCTTGTCTCAAGGATAATTTAGCACACACTTCCCACACCTGCATCCTAAAATAAAATATACTTGAACACTCCCATAATTATAAGAATCTTATCTACTTTGACCAAACTAGAATTCTTCCGTCACCTCCCTTTTAATCATCTCAAATCGTTGTGAAGTAATGGAAATTGAAAAACACCCTACTAATTTTGATAGTAAAGATGACTAGAAACTTAGCCAATTGTGGAAACCCCTCATTCACCACCTAGGTCACTAGAATTTTTCACCTTGTCTTGATTTAATAATTTCATGCTTTTTGGATTCCATCCCTTGTCTTTGATTTTTCTCTTTTACTTTTATTCCCCTCTTTTCCTCCATCCTGTCTTTTTTTTCTTTCATTCTTTCCTCTTATTCTCTCAATTTATCTAATCTCTTTAGTGCTTCTTTTCAATCATTTTAAATTTCCTCTTTATTTACCCTTTTTCTTCACCCTAGTTATTTGTCTATTTTATCCCATTAATTATATTTCTTTTTTCTTCATTCCCTTGTTTCATTTATACTCTTGCCTCTTTGTTTATTTTAATAATTGTATTTTGTTTTTCTCTCCTCCTTTATTCATCCCATCATATATTTTATTAAGTATTACTGCATCGAGAGGCACTTTCTACAACCCAATATGAGGGGGATGTGCAATTCCTTATGTGCTCAGAAAATATAAAATGTTAAGTTAAAAAAAGTATACAATGTCGACCCTAATTTAAATATTAACCATAAAATATAAGGAAGATTATAAATGTTAGTAGGTATACAATCAAGACAACTTCATAAACTAAGTGTTATCAACCTTTACGTTATACACTCAATTATTGGCTTATTGTATGGTGCATGAGAATTTTTTGGGACAATGTATTTCCAACTATTTGACATGACTGGGTAATGTATTTCTAACTGTTTGACATGATTGATTTATTTCTCTCAAATAAGAAATAACAGAGTACGAGTTATCAAACTTTACGTACACTAATGTGATTATTTAGAATTTATACACAAAAATATTCTCTTTGTTGTAAATTGATGTGTTCTTTGTCTATAGTTGCAAATTCTACACTTAACAAGTAGAAAGGAATCGTGACAAACTCAATATACTCAAATAATTTAAGGGGATAAATTAATTTGAAGACATATTTGAAGTGATATAGATAGAATGTGTACAATATAATGGCTGGTGCAGAATGATAACATATTTTCACTATATTGTTTCAAATTTTATTCGATGTAAAGTACATAGATATATTTATATTCTACAACCCAATATAAGAGAGATGTGTAATTTAAAAATAAAATAAAACAAAATAAAATGTTAAGTTAAAAAAAATATATAATGTCCAACCTAATTTAAAAATTAAGCCATATATATATATATATATATAGAGAGAGAGAGAGAGAGAGAGAGAGAGAGAGAGAGAGAGAACTGTAGATGCATATCAACTCTAGATGTATCATGGGTCGGGAGGCATCAAATCCCTCAAGATGCAAACCTTTTTTTAGAGTACAAAACTTGAGGAAATGTTTGCATTTTGAAGGATTTGATGCCTCTCAGCGCATGATCGATCAAGAGTTAATATGGATCTACGCTAGTGATATATAGTTCACTAATTTAATCATATTCCACAATGCTCAATTGAAGAAAAAAAAATCCCCCCTTTTTACTTGGGTTATTCATTTTCTTCAATCTTTAAATTCTCAACCCAACACCCTTTTCTATTTCCACTTCCAACTTTATGTGTCCTTGATGATGGGTGGAGTGTCACTCCAAACATTGGACAAATAATAATCTCTTACATAGTTTATTTCTAGAAATTCAACAACAAAATTTAAAAAGTATTGATAAATCAATCAAAATTAACTTGTCAACAACTTAGAAAAATCATTTACAAACAATAAAAAAACCTCTAGAATTAGGTTATTTTTGCTCTTCATTCATCTTGTTTAAGCAATTAAAAAAACAATATGCTAAACACAAAATATAAAAAACATTTTTGAAATCAATGTACCATATGAAGGAGTTTAAGAACTTGGTGCTTAAATTAATGCATTGTAAGAACGAGTATATAAAAAACATTGTTAAAATCAATGCGTTGTATGATGGAGCTTAAGAACTTGATGCTCAAATTAATGCATTGTAAGAAGGAAAATATACAAAACATTACTAAAATGAATGCATCGTAGGAGTGAATTTAAATACTTGATTCCTAAATTAATGCATTTTAAGAGGGAGAATCTACAAAATATTTCTAAACTCAATGCATCATAGGAAGTAGATTAATAACTTGATACTTGTATTACTCCATTGTAAGAAAGAGAATATAAAAAATGTTTGTTGAAACCTTGTAATAGTGAAGAGAACATTGAATTAAATACAATGTAAAGACTCCTCACATGGACCTCAACAAACCCCTCTGGCGGGCCCCTCACACTTATCCCTATATGCATGGATCATAGTTGAATCATTCAATAATGTTTCTTAACAAATCTCTTCCTTGGTGGGTCCACTTCTTCAATGAACCATTTGCAGATGATTTGTTTGTCGATGAATTCCCTTTGTCGATAATTATTATTATTAGCGAGTTGATTTGTGATCGATAACTAAATACTTTTCAATGATTTCTATAGTCAATGATATTTCTTGCGTTTTTGCTAAGAATTACAATCTTTCTATTCAACTATGTTACCTACCCTTTATGTTTAGCAATTGTGTCAACTTGACATTCGATTTATCTTGTTCAAATTCAATTGTTTAATTGGAGTTCATTAGATATCTAATACATTTGCAATAAATTTCTATTGTAATTGTAACAATGGCTACTCAAGTCAAGCATTTATATTAATTAGTAAATTAAATTCATTAATTACAATTTCCAATGGAGTAATCATAATTCCCAAAGGTTTTGTATTTCAAAATTACAATTCTCAATGATATAAAATTTGAAGAATTACAATTAACAATGCAAGTTTAACTTACTAGATGTAATGCAATGCAAACTATTTGGAATTTCTATTAACTTACAATTAAAAATTTGAAGGGATTCATCAATTATAATCAAGTAGTGGAAAGGTTTAGTTACAATGAAATAGTTGTCACATTTTAATGGAGTTAGTGATATTTTTTCGGTTTAGAATTGTATACATCATACTTTCTATCAATACCTTTTGAATCCTACTATTCATATATGTTGTTTTCCGATTTATGTTCAATGGATTGTGTTAACTCGACCTTCAATTTCTCTTTTTAAAATGAAATTCTTGGATTTGAGTTCATTACAAATCTAATTCATTTCGAATAAACTTCTATTTTAAGTTGTAATCATGGCTAATGAATTCAAGCATTTAAATTAATTAGCAAAGTCTAGAGTCCGTATTACACCCCTTCCACAATCCATATCCACTACAACAAGAAACCCGGTTTTGTCTTAGTAAATGGAAATGTCTTTAAACTAACCTTCCATTTTACAAACCATATACTAGTCACTAACCCTTTTTTATAGCTTTACCTTTCATTTTCTTTGATAATGTTTTTCTTCCTAATAATAATCACTTAACATAATAACGGATGTTTATGTACTCATGATAAGAGAACAACTATTATAGAAGAATTAAAGACTTGACTCCAACTCACATTTTATAGCATGTGAATAACATCCTTGTTTTATATTATTGTACTACAGGTTTCTTTAGAGTTGTATGTGAACTTATGGGAAGGTCCATAATTTATGGGTAAGTGAAGGAAGGCTTCGTATAGAAATATTTTATCTACACAAATATTCTTACAACAACTTCATCAATAATTGAATATACTATCACGACACATAGATGTAGCAAGCCAATTGAAACCATCAAAAAGTAGATACATATAAATTGGTTATTGTATTATACTATATCTTTAATATTTTAAATTATGTGATGTTTTAAAGTGAACTTATGGGGTTTATGATATACCTGAGGGTACGTGGAAGGTTGAATCTATAGGATGATTTTGTTTTATATGGTATTATTTGAATATGTAGAAAAAAAGTTATAAAGGGTGTTAAATCAATTGATTTTTGTATTCTTTGTGTATTTTTTTTCTAATTGTAGGTTTACTCACTGAATGACATAATTTTGTGTTTAAATATGTTGAAGAAAGTTTAGAGATTTTTTTTTTCTAAAATTTGGATGCATGCGATCATAGAAAAGATATTTCGTATCACTTTTAATGTTCTTAATCAACACGAACAATAGAACATGAACAATATTCACATAAATATAAGTGAAATAAAGAAAATATAAGAAATGTTGACATTAAACCTGCACAATATAACCCTTGTATTGATAATTCCAAGAGAGAAAGCAATGTTCACAACTCTCTTCAAGAGAATAACATCTTTTACTCAAAGCTTCAATACAATAGCAATCCTTGAAAAAATGTTACATAACCTTTTAACTCTATAAATAATTTCTTAATAGCAAAACTCTAAATACATGTTATCCCATCATTAATGAGTACCAAGTATTTAATGAAATTTATTTAATAAGAAAAACCATTTTACATTAAACATTAAACTTGACCAATTATCTAATAAACCTCATACATTAATTAATTAACTTCTAAAAAACACTAATATTTAATTTTTTTTAATAATACAAATACTTTACATTACTCTTCCTTATGATATTTGAAATATTCAATGACCAATCATAATTTTTTATTTAAAACATCATTATTGCTAAATCGTACTAATTTATAAAAAGAAATGAATTAAAATTTCAATTTTGTTTGAAATTTTAAAAGTAAAACAAATACATAAACATATTTTTTTTAAAAACAACAACAATTATTAAAAAGGTTTATAATATAATTTAGGTTAAAGTTTTATRAAAATATGATGATTGAAAGATAATTCATACTATTACCCAAACTTCTTTTTGAGGAAATATTAACAGCATAAAAGCATTCGAAAGTTTGAGGAAATATTAACAGCATAAAAGCATTCGAATTCCATTAATGGCGATGTTCATTTATTTCTCAAATGTTCATTTATTTCTCAAAGACATTTATTTTTCAAAGGCATTTAATATTTATACATTTAGAAATTTAACATAGCACCCGTTGAAACAATATGTGGAAATTAGTTACAAAGTGTTTTCAATAATAATATTATATATATTATATTTTCAATAATAATATTATATATATTATATTATATACTATAATAATATTATATTATGCTTGTGAATTCCCCGGATGGGGTGATTGTCAGCCATATTGATAGCAGAGGGGTATGATCGGCCCACCACCCCCTCTCGATATCTTATGCTTCAAGCTCATGTCATGCATGTGGACAACTCTACACTCCACTCCAGTCGCTTCCCAACACTCCCTCATTATGCAGCATTGCAAGGTATTCAAGGGATGGTCCCAAACGAGGACATCCCCATTTTTATCTTGCGCCTGCATGATCACTAAGGTAACTTCAATAGATATTAACCCTCTTTCTACTATGATGGAAAAATCCACTTATGTTTATCCAGACCCTTCTACTGAAGGCTGAGAGGGTTTCCATTCTAGTTATAAATGGCCAACTCTAGCTCGGTCATGTTGAACTCTTTTGTTGTTTTTTCATGCCCCTTTTTTTCCATCACCTGAGCTTCTTCATTGTTGTTGACTCCCCTATTGTCTATGATTTCCTCCCCATGGTCCCTCGTGGTCATCGCCCCTCCCTTAATCACTCCACTCTTACCCCCATCCTGCATTCGGCTCTACCCTCTCATGTTGCACAGGTTGTTTTGTAAGTGATCGCTTCTTATGAAGAATTCGTCCCCAACCCAGAAAAAGCTAGAATGGATGATCTCGAGGAGGAGGTTCATCTTCTCAGGGAGTTCCACAATGATGAAGATGTTGAGGCCCATATTGGCAAACTAATTTTGGATGTGGGTTGCTCTAGAACTCATAACTCTAAATTTTATAGGACTTTAAAATTGTATTGGAAAATCAAGACTTTGGTCGCCTTGGGTATGCTCCCCATGGAGCAGGACTTCAGATAGTTAAAACCTTGGTAGGAATATCTTCACATTCAAGCAGCTTATGTAGCAAAGATTGTGACTTGGTTAGTAAATCACCACGAAGGTAATTTCACTCCCCTTAAGTGAAATTATGCAAAAGCAACGGGCTCCAAGGAATCAAATGGAAAAAAGAAGATGGATGCCACTAGATCTCAAGATCCAAAAGGAAACTGATTTCTAGTTTGATTTTACTATTGTTATGTTACCTAGGAAATTAGTTTCTATAGTTTTTTCTACGTAGACTCTTGTT